>JASAMX010026544.1:0-26841 GCA_030248175.1 Microlaimidae sp. YZB2_3
ATTCTCGCCCATTGCCGTATAAAACATAAAATTAGCAATGAAGATTTTGAAAATTTTCGAATTAGAGTTGAATGTATTATCAACAATCGTATTAATTTTTGGCTAAAAACGTATTTTAATAAATATAGTAATAATAATTTTAATATTACTTATTATTCTTTAAAAAGTATGTGCGAACCTATTCTACAAAAATTTATTGTTACACCAGCGGATAAGGCTGCAAATAACTTTGTATTTACGTGTAAAAAATTTTATGCACTTAGATTATGCGAGGAACTAGGTCTTAAAAGATTTGCGAATGTTTGGAATGTTATCGGTAATAAGGTTTATAGACCAATTTGTGACGAATCAGAAAACGATATTATTCAAAGACATATTAAAATGTCGACATACTTTAATTGTGAGGTACCGGAAGCACATAAGACTTTGCCATACTTATTTAGTTATCCTAAATTGCATAAGAAACCAACCAAGTTTAGAGACATAGCTGGCGCTAACAAAGCTAGTACAAAAAATTTATCTATTTTACTAGGAAGAATTTTGCAATTTTTTGAAAGTCATTTTAAGAACTATTGTAGTGCACTAGAAGATAAAATCGGAGTCGTATATTGGTCGGTTAAAAATAGTATGCAAGTAATCAATAAAATAAACGAATTTCAAAAAATTAGGGTTTTAACTAGCGGAGACTTTAGTACTCTCTATACAAATTTAGCTCATAAGCAGATCCTAAATGAACTCTGTGAATTAATTGACTTGTTATTTAATAATGCAAAAAAGAAATATTTAGCAATAAGTTATAAAAATTTATTTTATACAGATGAAAATTTAGGCCGTATAACTTGTTTAACTAAAAAACAAATTCAAAACTTGATTAATTACATAGTTAGCAATTGTTATGTCAAATTCGCGGGTTTAATTTTTAAACAAATTTCGGGAATACCTATGGGTGGAAATGCATCGCCACAAATCGCGGATCTTTCATTATCATATATGGAATTTAAATTTTTAAAAGCCAATCCAGATAAACGTAGAATTTTAGCGGGAACTTGTCGATATATAGACGATGTTCTTAACATCAACTGTGTTAACTTTTTGGATATTTGTAAAAATATTTATCCAAAAACCTTAACGTTAAATGACACTACAATATCATCTAATGAATGCAACTATCTAGATTTAAAAATTAACAGCCAAAATGCTTTTGTAAAAATTAATGTTTATAACAAAATAGATGATTTTAATTTTAAAGTCATAAGATACGTACATAAAGAAAGTAATGTGTCTTCCCAACTAGGGCTTAATGTTTTTTATTCACAATTGATACGTATTGCTAGAATTTGTTCTGAATATAATTTCTTTCTAAATAAAACCAAAACGCTAATTATAGACTTTATGAAAATAAAATATAACAAAAATCAACTTAAAAAAACGTTTTTCAAATTCGTTAATAAAAATAGTGCGTTAATAAGTAAATTTGGAATACTTAATAAAAAAGATGCCAAAATGTTTTTTAATAAACTAAATTAAAATATAATTTTAACGTATCCTAATGTTCCATTATGTACTTACTTCAACGTAAGTACGTTTTTACGTACCATTCGGTGCGTCATGCTTTCTTTTCGTGCTTAGGCACGACCTGCTTTCTTTTCGTACTTTTGTACGACATAAATATTTTATATTTCAGGTACATCCGATAGATATAAAACCAAAGCGTAAGTAAGTGGATCAGGGGCATTCTAAATGCGTAATTACAACATGGTTTATAAATTATTTATTAAAAAATTTTTTAAAAAAATTTTTATGTATAAATAAATCAATTAAAATGAGCCAAAACTAAAAACATAAAATATTCTTTAAAGTTATTTGTTATTTCGTGATTTTTCATGTATTAACTAATTGAGTATTTATTAATATAATTGTTATCGCATGTACAATATTTACAACCAATTGTGTTTTTTATAAACTATTTTTTACTTGTTTGTAACATTAAAAATAACTCAATCCTTAAATCAAAGAATTCGACAAATATATCATATGTAAATTTTTGGAACAGATTAATGAGTAACTTTTTACTATTGACGGTCGAAATACAAACACAGTTTCAGTTACTATTTTTATGATTTTTATCGTTAAAAATTTTTTATATGTATTCATTTTTTATATTTATATATTATATTTAATTTAATTCATTTTTATAAATTTATTCTAATATTATGTAGTATACTTTAAATTATATCTTAATGTTAATTTTTTCTTATACAAATAAAGTGTAATTTTGCAGGTTGATAATTCAACGAAAAATATATTTTTCTAGCCGGATATAAGAATTTTTTCAAAAATTAACGAAAATGGAGGAAACATCGCAGCCCGAACCACAAAACAGGGAGGATCGTGAAGGCGGAGCAGTGAAACGCAAAAGGGATGACAACGACGGTCAGGTAATTTTGCATGCTTGTTAATGCTCGACGAGAAGTGCATACTGAAGAGTCTCAGCTTCTCCTTGGGCAAGTCCAAACCTGTCTATGCAAGAGACGAAACAGGTTTTTTGTAATATGTTTGTAAATATTTTTATTATGTATTTTTTATTTCTATTACATAACTATATATTTTTATCTAAATTGTTTATTAACCTGTGTTTTCAGGTATATCACAAAATTTCAACAAGTATGTTAAATTTATTCCTGTTAGTAGGTTTATTATTTGTTATAGTAAGTAATAGGATTTAAAATTTCTTCTTTTCTATTAGTTCTAGTAACCCCTCTTTCACCTTCTCTTTTTCCCGCATCGCCGGCGACAAAAAAAAAAAAAAAAGGAAAAAAAACATAAAAAACACGGAAAATGACTACCAGCGTCTGTATTTTTTTTTTGTTGCGCAGCCAGACTCGCAGTGCGAAAAATAATCGCAGTGCGAATAAAACAGCATAGAGTGCGTAAGAAGTCGGAGTCCCCACTGCGAGAAAACTAACACTGTGTAAAAAATCGCAGCGCGGAAAAACTAGCAGAAAATGGCGGATTTTTGCGAGAAAAGTCGCACACGAATTCAAAAGTGCGACTTTTCTAGCGAAATTTTGGTCAAAAATTTAGTGTAAAGTCGGACATTCTCTTGTGTTATATAATCTTGATAGGAGCAAATATTTATATTATTAATTAACAACCAAAAGGTTTTAAAAACTACATTAAATTAGCGAGGCCCCCCACATAACCTCAGACTATAATTTAAAGTTTAGGTACCATAATTACAGCAAAATAAAGCAATAATTATTGAGAAAATTTTTGTGTGATTGATGTGAAATGGGAAAAATGTTAATTTATGTGAAAAAAATGTTCAAATATTTAAAGTAAAACGCCGAGGCCACCCAAAAACTTAACAACCAAACAAAACAAAACAAAAAAAGAATAAAAAAAAAAGCCAAGTGCCCGCCCCCAAAAAAATAAATCCAAGCGAGAGAAAAAAATCAAAACTATAAAACCAAGGCTAAAAAAAAGAAAAAAACACAACCCAACAAAAAAAAAAAAAAAAAAAAAAAAAAAAAATTAAAAACAAAAAAAAAAAAAAAAAAAAAAAAAAAACAAAAATATATAATACTATATATTATATTAAGGAAAAATATGTCACTCAGTCTCAGAAGCGAAACAATTTGGTGCCATTTTTTGAGCACTGCCATTAATTGTTGTGCGCATAAAATGGCAAAACAACTGCTCTTATTGAGGCATGTGTCGTGTAAATGGGCACTGCTCAAAATGTAGCAGTGTTTTTGCGCATATCCTAGCATGCTAACTCGAACGCACTGCATTTTGAAGCACACTGCACTTTTTTAGCAATCTTATGCGCATATATGCGCATATACTGCACATAAAATGGCACAACCGCGGGAAACAAAAAAAATAAACCCACTTAAAAACCACTACTTAGTTTTTACACTATACACAATATACAAACTTTTAGTATAGACATACGAAAATAAAATCCAATACAATACACAAAAAATCTATTTATGTATTGCATTGGATTTTATTTTTGTATGTCTATACTAAAAGTTTGTATTTTGTGTACAGTGTGCAAACTAAGTACTGGTTTTTTAGTGGGTTTATTTTTTTTTGTTTCCCGCGGTTGTGCCATTTTATGTGCAGTATATGCGCATATATGCGCATAAAATTGCTAAAAAAGTGCAGTGTGCTTCAAAATGCAGTGCGTTCGAGTTAGCATGCAAGTATATGCGCAAAAACACTGCTACATTTTGAGCAGTGCCCATTTACACGACACATGCCTCAATAAGAGCAGTTGTTTTGCCATTTTATGCGCACAACAATTAATGGCAGTGCTCAAAAAATGGCACCAAATTGTTTCGCTTCTGAGACTGAGTGACATATTTTTCCTTAATATATTATATAGTATTATATATTTTTGATAAAAGGGACTATTTGCTCCCTGGACAATTCGCTTCCTTTACAAGTTTTACTTTGCAAGCTTCTTTTCATCGCTCTCTTTACAATTCAATCGTTACTTGGAAAGATGAATTTAAAAAAATCGTAGGTGGCCCAATTTACTCTCTTTTTATTTCTTATCACCGTAATTTTCAAAAAGCCTATTTTGTTTGGGACAAAATGTTTAATCGTTTTTATCACAATTTTGTGCTGGATACAATTCTATGACGATTTTTTTGTAAAAAGATGGTATTTTTTGAAATTTGACATTAACAATTTGGTGAAAATAAGCTTGTTTTTTAGAAAATCGTCTCCAATATAACACAGTTCTTATGGACGAATATTATTTTGGTGTCTGGAAGAAATACATTTTGCAAAAAATCTTCGAAAAAAATATTTTTTTAAAATTATTCACCATTTTAAAAAAGAATTTTAGGTATTTTTACTGGTTTTTAATGTTTTTTTAGTTTGATTTTAAGGTTTTACTTAGGCTTAGGGAAAATAAAGTTTTTTTTGTTATGATTTTAAAAGCGTTTTTGAAGTTATTTTTTCCGAAAATATTATACAGAATCAAGAATTGACATAATGTAATTCTTCCTAGCGCCATTATTAATAAACTTTGAGCAAACAAAGGTAAATTTTTTTGCTTTAAATTAATGTAATACTAAGTTTTTAAGCGTGACGTGAAGGAGACACATCAATCGATATCAAATAAAAACAAAGCGCAAAATATCCAAATATAGTTGCTAAACATTATTTAAGTATATGGTTATATGATGCATGGTGTTTTTCACAAATTTCCTAAGAACAAAAAATTTTTAATTTATACAAAGGTTATATATAAAGAAGCGAAATGTTTTTTTATTTGTTTATACGTATTTCGCTTTTATACACGAAAATTTTGGTTTTTAAATGGTAATACCAAAACAAACAAAACAAACAAACAAACAACAACAGCGAACAAAACACAGCAAAATGTAAAACTTCTAGTAAACAAAATTTTTTTTTAAATTGGCAGCATTCATTTAATATTTTTCGGAATTGAAAATGAAAAATTAAACTCAAATTTAAAATATAAACCAAAATTTAAACCAGAAATTCATTGCAAGAAAGCAAATCGTCCCAAGAAAAGTAAGCTTTATAAAAATTACGCTTATAAAAAACCTTGCGAACTAGGAATGAAGAGCAAAAAAATACAAACGCAAGAAAATGAGTTGTGCAGGGAGCTAAATGTCCATAGGGAGCGAATTGTCCAAGGAGCGAATTGTCCACAATAACTCTTTTGTAAAAATTGCGTTTATAAAGAATCCCGGAAGCAAATTGGGCAGGGAGCGAACTGTCCAGGGTCCTGTTTCATAAAAACCTTTGTAAATTCTCATTTTACAAATCTCCGCCTATTTTTTGTAAAATCCATGATAAAGGTTTTTCGAATTGTAATCCAAGTGAAGCATCTCCGCGCACTGCTCTGCGCTGATTGGTCGCAGCCACGTCATTTCATCTACACTGACAGATCAATATTTGCCATGTTGTATACTCTCTATTATGTAATTTACCAAAATAGGCGGAGATTTGTAAAATGAAAATTTACAAACTTCTTTATAAAATAGGCCCCAGGGCGCTGTTTCATAAAAGTTACGAACATGCCCTTTCTTTGTAAATGTCTACTTTTTTTGTAGAAAGCTATAAAGAAATAGACTTTTGGAAAAACATATAAAACACCAAAAATTTGCATAAATATTAATTGCATAAATCCCTATGCTTTAACATAGGATTTCATTTCTTTGTAAATATTTACAAAGAATCAAATGTTCCTAACATTTATGAAACAGCGCACAGGAAGCGAATTGTCCCGGGAGCGAATTGTTCCGGGAGCGAATTTTAGGGAGCGAATTGTCCCCAATTCATTAAAACTACCTCGGAGGCAGGTAGGAGGCAGGTGACCCTGCCTCCTATGTTGAATAATATACAGGTTATAGGAGGCAGGTAGGAGGCAGCTATAACTGCCTCGGACGCAGATAGGAGGCGAGGTAGAGGTAGGTAGGAGGCAAGTAGGAGGCAGCAAAATTTTCGATAGATACAGATAGAAGGCAGGTAAAAACCGTTTTTCCCAATTGAAGCCCCGTCCTTAAGGGTTATGAGCCCCCTCCCTCAAAAAAAGGCATTTTTCGACAATTCTGTAAGTGAAAAATTGCTCAATGGGTATAACGATTTAAATTACAAAATATACACTTTAAAAAGCTGCTACTTTTCACTTTAATTTGATACCTTGATTGTTAAAATTAATGCTGGATTTGTCGAGATATTGCGTTCCCTGTACAAAAAACCCTCCATTTTTTCTCTAAAAATACCAAACGACGGCAGTTTTTTGATAAAGTTTGCCCAACATTTTTGTCGTCAATTCGTAATTTTAGCTAAAGAATCGAGGGTTTTTTGTACGAGAACCGCAATATATCAACAAATACTGCACCAATTTTAATAATCAAGGTATCAACTTTAAGTAGAAAGTTGTTGTTTTCTTTTAGTTTTTAGTTTGCAACTTAAACTGTTATACCCATGAAGCAATCTTTCACACACGGAATCATTAAAAAACGACTGGAAAAAATATTTGTGGGCTATTGGGGACAGGGGTAAAGTTTTCACAAAAAAATTATTAAAATCGAAGACAAAAAGTTTGACTCCCGCATCGCACCTTTAAATTAAATGTCAATGAAAACTTTTTACTACTTAGTTTGGGGGTTGTAATGTGGCAAATGTGCTTGCTTTTGCAAAAACATACCTGGCAATTTGCAAGTGAAATTTACCACAAAATGTCCACAGATATAATGTTTATCAATATAATTGAAGACGCTAAGATTTCTTAATTAGTTAATAAAGTAATAACTCTTTTTTATTCCGATATTGTTAGTTAACATTAAAATTAAAAAAAAATTTTTAGAAACTTAGTAAAAATAAATATGGGGATAATGTTTGATTTGCGTTTATTTAAACAAAAACAACCAATAAATTAATATTAAAATAAGTTAATAATACTAGTTTCAAAATTATATTGCTGGTATTCACATAAAATGCTAAAAAGAATAGTATCCAAAATGTAATTCTACTATTCTCAAAAAAACATTAAGACAAAAATTTGAAAGTTATATACAAAAATACTTCTTCGATGAGTTGCTTTGATGACAACGTTGCTCATGCAAAAATTCATTTATTTCAAAAATTTAAAGAAAAAATAATAGTTATTGTTGAATTATATTTGGCTGACGGTGAAATTTAGAATGCAGACATGAAGGGACCAATTAAAATTGTGCGGTAATGACTTTTTTTAAACAAATAAGAACGCAGAATTTTTTTTTAAATTCCATCTTTTCACAAAATATGCAAAAATAAACCAACTTTAGCCCAAATAATTATTAAAACACAACACTTTTAATCTTTGCTATTAATACGTTTTAGTGAAAAATTTTGAATGTTTTTGTTGTTAAATAGTCGATTCAATACTGCAAATATCGCGGGCAGCTACATTTTATTTGCCTATAACTTTGATTTGACATTTTACCTTGAACAACTTAATTTTAAATATAACCACTAAACTTAAATTAGACACTTTAAATATTTTATCTTTTTACTTTGCGGTAAATCATAACAAGAATGCATAAGAGTAGAGAATGTCCGACTGTGTGTTAAACAGTTGTTCAAATTATAGGTAGATTATTCCACGGTGTAAATTTTTTATCATGTAAAAAAATCCACAACGCGTTGTGGAATAATCTACAATTTGTTGAATAATCTACGTGACAATTTTTCTACGTATACTGTAGATTATTCTACATGAGAACCGCAATTCTTGCAAACAAAAAAACTGCACACGTATAACTTTGTGATGATGTTTTTTTTTCATGTGACGTTGTCAAATATTCACCACTTTCGTTGAATCCAACGTATAAATTATTTTACATGTTAAAACATCAAATATCTTGAATAATTTGAATTATTCCACAGTATTATGTAAAAAAATTTGTTGTATGCATTTTGCGTTTACAATTTTTCATTTTGCAAGCTTCGAACTGCAAAAATCCGTAAACGTAAAATACTCAGCAGAGGTTTTTTTCCACGTAATGTTGTCAAATGTTCTAGGTTTTTTGTTGCATCGGACGTATAAATGATTTTATATGTTAAAAAATCGAATATTTTTACTAATTTGAATTTTTCGACAGTGTAGTATGTTGAAAAACTTCATCTAGGAGTTTTGCGTTAGCAAATTTTTATTTCCACGTGATAAAAAATCTACACTGTGGAATAATCTACGTACAATTTGAACAAAAGTTTAACACACAGTCGGACATTCCCTACCCTTATGCATTCCTGATCATAATAAGTAAAAATAGATAATTAAAATTAGCTACGTATGCAATGATTTTCTTTAAGCCTAATACGGCAATCAAAGCAATATATAAGAGAAAAATAAAAAAAAGAGTGATGCCAGTTCTTCACTCATTTTAGTTTCATCCGGAGCATTGGGAAAATTAATTATCGATATAAAATTCCCCAACACCACTGAATGCCTCAGTGATAGTTTGTAATATAAAAAGGAAATAAGATCAATTCTTTTTTAGCTTAAATCGTTGTTACTATGGTAAAATGAGCCACAATTCGTATGAAACCAACATTATTGTGACTCATTTTAAATTAAAAATAGGACCTTATTAACTACCGAATGAGTCAGATTTACGTGTATTTTATAATGACTGTGGCTTATTTTGGCGTAGTAACGACGAAATGTGCAAATTAAAGCTTGAAAATGTTTTTTAAAAAAATTGTTTAACTTTATGCAAACTAAAACCAACATTTGCTGCCAAACTTGAAGCTATTAAAGCAGAATGTGCAGTTACTATTGGTCTAAATAAAATTTAAAAACAAAAAAGTTTTATTAATCATTGGTGACGCGGGAGCGCCACGGGGCGATTGAGCCCTGCGGCGCCGCAACAACCATTAGAACGTGGAAAAATTTTGAAAATCAATAAAAATAAAAAATAATAACAAGAAGATGATGATGAATTTAAATTACAAAATTTATCACGTTGTTTAATTATAGTTAGCAACGTGACTCTGACTCATTTTTTGGATTATTTGTGGTTTAAGATGCAAAACAAGTCACAGTTATAAGCATTTTATGACGCTTTTAACTCATTGTGTCAGAGTAATGACGAAATAGTATAGCGAAGCGTTTTGATCAAAACGGCATAATAAACGCAGAATAAAAACTTTACTGCTGTTTTTTTCATCTGTTTATGAAAGACAAAGATATAGTAAGACGAGAAACCAAATAAAATAATCTAAATAATAAGCAGAAAGCGCCAATTAGATTTATTTTGTTATTCGACTTCACTGGTAATATTTTGCAATTTGGGTATTGTGATTTTGACGATTTTTTTTACCTTTACCCAAAAAAGCTTATTGCAAATTTAGGGGGTTTAAGTCAATTTTAGTGATATATCTAGAGCTCGACACTTGACAGTGGAAGTTCAATTTTGGGATCTAACGCTGATTTATGTTTCAAGAGTAATACCAAATTTCAAACACTTTTTATAATCCAAAAGTTAATCAAAACATGTTAAAATTGAATCGAAAAATTGTGGCCAAAACAATGTAGAACGCCATACAGGGGGAAATGAGGTTTATTTTCTCGGTTACTAAATTAAGTCGCGCAGTTCGAAAATTTTTTTCTCAAGTGTCTGTAGCGTGATAATGGCTAGAAGAAAAAGATGATTATTAGATTTGCATATAATTTTTCTTATACGAGAATCAAAATTCAAATAAAAACCAGTATTTTTTAGACACTGAACAGAAAAAATATACTTGGAAAAGGAAAGGAAGACATACCTTTTTGGCCCTCATAGCAGACACGTAGAAGCTAGATAATAGATCTAAGCGATCTATACTATTCTAACATGCAAATGAGCCAATCCTTTTTTGAATCAATATTTAGCTGAGACTTTCCCTTAGAAAAGAAATAATATGCACAATCCTTCGTTTTACAATGAAAAGGAAAACAACAACATTAAAAAGTTTTAATTTTAAAAATACGCTAAACTAAGTTTTTTCCATGAATCACATGAAGTTTTTAAATTGTGTATACTATAAATCATTTCTTCACGGAAAAGTTTAGAGTTTTTCTTTGTCTAGAGATAAAATTGGCTTCTCAGAAGCTTTTTTTAATGGCAAAAATATTTCACTACGAAAAACTTAAACAAATCCAAGAAATTATACTATGGTCTACACCTTATAAAAATTTACCACGCAGTGTAATAATATAAACTGTTGCAGATAGACGTATATTGATTCTTTCGTAGTTATAAACTTGTGCGTGCAATTTAGTATATGTTGATCAAACACTCAATAGTTTAACAAATGAGCACTAAAACGATTTTTTAATCCTTAAAATTGGGTGTCGTCCATGCCGACGGGCTTGGTCTTTTTGCACTGATGAAATCGCTTTAATTCTTTGTGTTCTTGGTTTACCAAAAATATTTTAAGTTCCGTTATATATTTTCTGATCTGCTAAAAATCTATATATCTATAATGGATAGAGGCTTAGGATAACTTAGATAATGGTTTTAGCGATTTGAACCTTTCAGCTCCAAGTTCTCCCACTTCCGTTTCAAAATTTCTAGTGATGGGCAGCTTCGGTTCCGGTGTCGAGGGATATCTTTTCCCCACTTCTTTTTCCCCCCCGGAAGATCTATCCTGGTAAAAAGCCGGGATAGTTTTCGCCCCGGAAAAACCATCCTGCTAAAACACCGTTAATTCTTTCCCCCCTCGGTAAATTCTGAAAGACTATCCCGGTTAAACTCCGGGATATCCTTTCCCTCCTCTTTTCAATATTGTTGTTCGTTTGTTATGAATTTTAATTTGGTTTTAAGGTTTTGCTTAGGCTGCTTAGGGAAACTAAGGTTAAAATGGTTAAGGTAGTTCATGGGTTTTATTTCAATAATTTTATGAATTTATGAAAGTATCATGATAACAAAATAATCATTTTAATTTAATGACGTGTTTTTGAAGATTTTGATTTTGAATTAATATTATAAACTTTATGCAAATTTTTGAAGGGGGAAAAGAATATACCGGTAAAAACTTTCCCCCTGATTATAACGCTATAATAAAAAATTTCAAACAAAATTAAAATCGTGAGTAAACATGTTTTAATGGAATTTATTACACAAAAATTGGTATTTGAGCTAATAAAGGTACAGCTATTCAAATTATTTTTAAAAATTCTAAGTTTATATGATTTTAAAATTAAAAAGCATGGGGGAAAATCTATCCCGGTATATTCTTCCCCCGGGAAAAGAATTTACCGAGGGGGAAAAGAATATCCCGGGATAGTTTTTCCGGGGGAAAACTATCCCGAGATAGTTTTTCCGGGGGGAAAATTTTTACAGGGGAAATAATATCCTTGACACCGGATTCCGGATGTTCCGGGCTAAATTTGGAATTTAGGTTCCGGTTCCAGTTCCGGATTTTTGGAAAATCTCAATTCCTGTTCCGGTTCCTGTTCTGGTGTTCCAGGGGTTTCGTAGTTTTAGACAGTTCCGGTTTCGGGTTCGGATGTTTTGGGCAAAATTTGGAATTCCGGTTCCGGTTCCGAATTTTTGGAAAATCTCAATTCCGGTTCCGGTGTTCCGGGGGTTCCGCAGTTCCTCCACTTCCGTTTCCAAATTTTTGATTTTCAGCTCCAAATTCTCTAAAAGCTAAATGAACAAGGGTTTATTAAAAGTTTTTTTTAATTTATAACAAAAATTGTAAAAAGTCCGACCGGCCACTTACACTGGTTCGCTTAGGTATGTATAACACTGTAAAGAGTCCGACGGGCCATTTACACTGTTTCACTTAGGTATGTATACCATTATAAAGAGTCGGACGGGCCATTTAGACTGTTCCACTTAGGTATATATCTCATTATAAAAAGTACGACCGACCATTTACACTGGTTCGCTTAGGTATATATAACATTGACCGTGGTTGTGTCGGGTACGAGGTCTTTAGCGCCACAAGCAGGGGAACTTGGAACAATCGAAAAATTTTTGGAACTTGGAGCCCCGCGCAATGGGAACTTGGAGCCTTTAAAAAATAATTGGTTTGGGCTTAGATATAGGTTTCGCTTAAGCTTAAGGCGACTTTTTAGCGATTTTTATTTTCGGCTTTCGGCTTGTGTCGCGTCTTTTCGCTGAAAACCTTTAAATTGAGTGATAACTAAGCGGTCGACTTTTTTTCTACCTTGCAAATTAAGCTTAGTCTTTTACTTTTTAAAGACACAATAAAAAAATTTAATCTTCGAAATATCTACGCGTTTCGTTGTAAAAAAATTCTAAAACAGATACACTATTTCTATTTTTATAATACTAAAAACAATTAAATCACAACAAGCTATGACTGTTTAATATAATCATGGAAATACCAAAAAAATTGTTTCAAATTTTTGAAACAGTATATTTTTAGTTAAATAACTATAAATAAATAAATAGTATGTGACGTATAATTTGTGAAATAAAAATGTAGAGACAAATCGTGAAACTTCACTAAAATGTAATTCATACACAATGAAAATCTGCGTTTAAAACATCTTTTTTGCTTGTTTGATCGTTTTATTACACTAATGATGAAGACAATTCAAGGTTTTACAGCCACACGTCCTATGTTTGGTTTTACCAAGACTGTTTTTGCTGGTGACAAGTTTTTATCTTTATCATTATTCGTCTTTATGAAGTTTCATTTAAAGTTTTATATCCAAAAACTGCTTTCAAAACGATATGCTTTGTTTTTTTTTGTTTTTTACTAGGTTTTTCCTTTCTCAAAAACCAGTATCAAAATTAGTTCCCCGGAGCTCCGTTTTTGGGATCTCCGGAGCAACCCCCGGAGCTCCGGAGCTCCGTCCTATTATGATACTAATTTCATGAATAATTAAATATTAATGGCATAGATTATTTTGTCAAAATTTTTTTGTAAACTAAGTTTTTCGCAAAACTTGTTTAAATCAATAACGACACTCCTACAAATACAAACGGAGTACTTTAAAATGTATTTGAAGCTTAAATAAGCCTGAAATCGCTCATTTAGGGGGCGGAGCTCCGGAACTCCCTCCGCTTTAAATGGCCGGAGCTCCAGAGCATGATATTGGTGGGTAGGAACATCACTAATCAAAATACAAAAAACAATTTGAAAACTTTATGCTTTATCCCATTGAGATATTTCTGCTTTTTTTTAAATCTTCCTATACTTCAAATCAGCTATTTATTATTTTATGTTATTTGCTAAAAATATTTATTCTAAAATAATTAAAAGTGATAGTACATTGCGTTTTGATTTTTGTAAGGTTTATTGCTTATTTGTTTTAAAATTTCTTTACTAAAAACACTTGGTTTTTTATAAACAAAAAAAGTATACAGTTGTTACATTTACATACATTTGGGAGGAGATCTATGAGTACAAGTACAACCAGCACAAGCAGCCAAATTCTCGGGAGGCATCACCTGAAGACAGTCACTTTCAGTACATTTTTAATTAAATTTTTACATTACATTTCTACATTTATTGACGCCAACGCCTAAAAAAAAACGTAAAAAAGAACGTTTAGCGGAAGATAGGGCCGCTAAGCACGAGATTTTGTACCAGTACTATGTATTTATGTATTGTAAGAGTCACGTGGTATAACGAACGCAATTGTTATTGGAATTTACTATGCCGCAGTGTTTTAGCAGTATTTTCTATCTGGTACTTTTTCGTACGTATTTGATGTATCAAAGAAATATTTTTGTACAGTACTTATAGTACAGTACTGTATTTTTGTACAGAATTGTATTTTTTGTACAGTACTTATTTTTACAGTACTGTATTTTTGTACAGTACTTGTATGCTTAAGTACACTCCTTTTTGTATGTATTTTTTTTAAATTTATAGTATTTTTTCTTTATATCCACACCAATTTGTCGCTCAAGTAAGCTGCATAATATGCTGCTTTTACATGCACAGAAAATTAAAAATCCAGTGTTAACACAAGCTTCCTATCAAGCTTTTTCTTAAGAATTGCCCACAAAACTATGCTACAAAATATTACTGGATTTAACAAAAAATACGCTAAAAAATATTGCAACAAAAAAACTGTGATATTTTGCTCCGGAACTAAGGTATGAGTGGAAAAATTTGTTTTTCAATTTGTAAATTTATCATTTAAAATTAATATGCGCGCTTAGAGGTGCATTTTCACAAATCAAATTATTATGTTGCCTCAAACTCCTCCTTCCTTTAATACTGGTTGCCTATTTGATATATGACATTTGGGCTTCTTTGCACCAAGGCTACCACACTTAAAGATTTCAGTTCAATCAGCCCAGCATGAAAGGAGTAGCTGGTTCTAATAATATGAGAATTTGGTTTATGAAAGTTCTTTTTTATAATTACTTTGTTATTATGAGTCGTTGTGACCTTTTTTGTTTTAGTTTTTTTACAGGGTTAAATAATAAACGATTTTCCCGCACTGTATGCACAGAAAAATTGCCAATATATAGCTGAACAGGTAGAAATTTTTTAAGTAAAACAACTTGGTAATTTTTGTACTTTTTATTTAGAAAAAAATTGACAATTCAAGACTGAACCTGTGATATCCAGTGTCAGTACCACATCCATTGGCGTGATATGTGATAGTGTTTAAACTTGAATTCTTAAAAAAATGTTATAAGTGTTTTTTTTTAATATTTTTGTTGCAGGTAAGGAAGGGTTTAGGGTCGATGGAGTCGAGGGAACTTGGAGCCAAAAATAAACATCGCTAAAACCTATACCTAAGCCTAAGCGAAGCCTAAAAAAAGTTAAAAATTTTTTCCGGCGGCTCCAAATTCCCTATTTACGGCTCTAAACACCCCGTACCTAAGGTAGTAGCTAAATCTTCCTAAGAAAAGTTGGATACAGTTAAAACCCTATTTCTGAAATAAAACCTCTAATTCTTTCTGTGTTAAAAAAATCACAACTTATTTATTTAATTGTTTTAAGTTGTTTTCGGTTACGTTTGTAGATAATTCGTATTTTTGAATTTTATTATTTTATTTTTTATTTTTTTCTTGAAGTAAACATTTAAAAAGATGATTTTGTAGTCTTCGTACAGCTGTATTTTTGTCATTTTATTTGTCGTATTTTATCGTTGAATATTTATTAAATTAAATGTCATAAAAAACATGAATCATATCAAAATAACATAAAATAGTAAAAATTAGTTAATTTTTTGTTTTTATGTTAGAAAACTAAATTTGAAATTTTATTAATTTAGGAACATTCGAGCCACTAAAACTTGAAGCGAAAAATGAAAGCTAAAAAACTTGAAATGGGATTTTGGAGCCGAAAATAAAAAAATTCAAGCAGAAAAAAAATAAAATTAAAAGACGAACGTTTAAAATCACTTCAAACTTACCAAAGCCTAAAATTTATTTTAACTCTTTTTTTTATTTTTGGTCATTTTTTATGCCTCAAAAAAATTATGCACCATTATATTTTCAAATTCGAATTCTCAAAAATCTGGGGATTTGAATGAACTAAAATTTTTTAGCATTTACAACGTTTGTATCTAATTTATTTAACCAAATCAATAAATTCAATGCACGAAGCTGTTGAAAATTAAAATTTGATTAATATTATCAAATAGAAGGAGAAAAAAAAGGAAAACGAGTTTAAAGTCTTTAAATTTGGTAGTTGCCTTCTGTTTCACGATCCGTTCACATTTTTTGTTAAAATTTGGAAGTAATGTGTGGAAATTAATAAAAAAAAATTATTTTTTTAAGCGAAATACACAAGGCCGAAATTATTTGGCGCTAATTATGAAACCAATGACTATACATAACAAAAAAAACAAAGTCCAACAAACAAATAATTATTGTATCACAGTCCAAATTGTCTCAGTCGGGACTTCCTATGAGAACCCACAGTGTTGAAGGCAAACGTTCTCCCATTGAACTATAAAATCGACGAAATACATAAGAAGATTATCGTGATATGAATTTCAAGTTCACAGTCTGTAGTGTAACTGCCTTAAAATCGGTCAGGCCTTAATTTCAGCCACCTGCTGCTATTTTTTGCTATGCGCATAGTTATGAAATGAAGTGCGAATGACCGACATGACGATCTATCCAGCCACATACGCAATGTATTTCACAATTTTACGCCTGGAAAAAATAAAAAAACGGCCTCCGAAGTTAAGGCATCGCCGATTTTAAGTCAGTTACCATAATTATGATTGGATCCTTGCCGCGTTAATTTTCACGCTATGTTTTAAGTCACCACAAGGGGCCAGAGTGACCAAGTTGCCTATGCATATTTTTAGGGTAATTATAGTAAAAACAAATGTGTTTTTTTTTGTTTTTCGTTCAATACACCAAGTGGTACTGGTCGTGATAAGCAGTTCCGGTTCTGGGTTCCGGATATTCCGGGCAAAATTTGGAATTCCGGTTCCGGTTCCTGTTCCAGATTTTTAAGAAATCTCAATACCGGTTCTAGTTCCGGTTCCGGTGTTCCGGCGGTTTCGCAGTTTCGCCCATCACTAGTAATTATAGTAAAAACACATATGTTTTTTTTGTTTTTCGTTTAGTACACCAAATGGTACTGGGGGCTGTGGCGAACAACGAAAACAAACTATAGACAAGAGTGTTTGTTGTTTTTGCGCGGCTTTTTTAGGGATGTCTGCTCTTTGTAGAAGGCTTAACTGATAAACTTTGGGTAGCGAAAAGCCAACAAAGAAGGAATCTTTTAAGCGTTAAAAACAAATTTTATTAAGCGGTTAAAAGATTTTCTTGGCTATGTTTTGAAATTATTATTAGGATCAATAAACCAATAACAAAAGCTTGTATAAAAAGTGCAAAAGCGCAAGGGAACAACAAGCAAACGAAAACCGTGAAAAAGTGCAATTTTCTGCGTTTTCCAATAAGCGCATGTTTGTGTCGGAAATTGTCATTATCAAAAAAGAGATATAAACCGTTTTACGATAAATTTTAAGTGTAACCGTTTCACTAATAGAAATAGTAAAAAGACGAAGAAAAGATATAACTGTTTTTCAATAAAATTTAAAATGTGACCGTTTTACTAATAACAATATTTGGGTCTTGCAGTGATTTGTGAATGAGTTATGCAAAGTTTATTAAATAATGTTATTAAAATTATTAAAAAAAGAAAAAAAATTGTATTTTTGTTTGATTTTTTTCATTAAAATTTAAAAAAAAAGAAAAGCATAGTCTATTTCAATATTAAATCAACACAAAATAATATTGTCAGGAAAAATTTCTTATAACTGAAATTCTATCAGACCAAAAATTTTTGAAAATTTAAAAAGTAAATTTCGAAATCGAAATCTAAATCAGGGCTTTGTACTTATAAAATTAAAAGTAGCATTACAACTATAATAGTAATCAAAACAACTCATTTTTATGAAAACAAGACAATAAAGAGTACAAGACATGCAATAAAAAATATCAAATGGACATAGAAGAATTGATATAAAACAAAATAACTCATTTTCTAAAAGAGTAATAGTAAAATAAATTATTATGTCGTCGTAAAAACAGTCGTCAGCTTCCTCTACTAAACTACTTACGGCAGAAATAGTTCCTAAAGTAGCTCAATTTAGCGCTAAAGTTTTATCAAGAAGTTTTATACATAAACCACTGGCGGTAGCCATTGTTTTCTTTTTGATAATAATTTTATTTCAAAAATAAACTTTTTCGTTTAGTTTAAAAAATTTAATGATAATTTAATAATTTAATTCAGTATGAAATAAACAAAAAGGATTTATCTAAAAATATATGTAATATAAATATAAATATATGTACAGACAGCTATAAAGACAGCTATAAAAATATATGTAATATATTTTACACATATTTTTTTTTCCTAATTTTATACTTTTTTATATCTGTATTTATTTTATATTTAATTTATGTGTGTTACGATTTTTAGATTTATCTACGTTTTTACATTTTTCCCCCTTTTTTAGAGTATTTATAAATAATAATTATAATATACTTTTGCCGATTTTATATTTTTATTATATATTTTTTGTATCTTAGTGTAACGTTCAACTACAATTACAAATATTATGAGGATATTTTAACGGACAATGATCTAAGAATTGATCGAAAGCTCTTTTAATAAATATAAACGTTTTCATCTTTGTTGCTGTCGTTGATTAAGGATACAAAAATTTGACATTACAGTAATAAAAAAACCAAAGGAAAAAAGAATATGAAAAAGAAAAAATTATAAACATTTTATTACTTTTGATTGTTAGGAAAGGTACCGTAGTAGTTTAATATTGTTTAAAATGGGACTTGATTTAAAACTTATGTTTTTTCTATGTCTGCTTTAAAATCCCTTTATTATGAATGAATATTTAACTTGCGATGTTTTTAATTTTTTTCAAAATATTTTTTTAAGTAGTAATGGCTCAAACAATGTAAATTTTAAAATCAAATTTATGTAGTAGCCTTTGTAACAAATGAATGAATTAAACACTTAAAACTTTTCAGTGCAAATACTAAAAAATTCGCTATGAATTTCTTAAGATCGTGTAACAAATAAAAAAAATTCATTAATTAGTTCGACTGCAATTGGAATATCACATTTTAAAATTTTCCTAAATGTATATAATTTTATCCGTCTGTAGTTTAGAAATGTGAAAAAACATTTGTGTGTAGACTCACATCTGTCAACACTTTAAACCCACGGTGTGCTCTGTTATAGCTAATGGGAAAAGCTGTGTTACACCTAGCTTTCCTGCGTAAAAAGCTCATCTATGTATAAACGCGCATTGTAAATACCAACTAGCAATTTTATAAACCATAGATTTTTCCTGAATAATCTATTTTAATAAAACTACAAATTGTTTTAGTTATACGTTTTTTCGTATATTGATGTTTTGTGTTCATTTTTGTGTCTCTTCTGTAGTCAATGAATTATGAATATTAATTTTCTATAGCAAAACTAAGTTTGCAGTAATTTTTATTTGAACATACAGGCTAAACCAATTGTCTTCTGTTAATGCTTCAATTACAGACAAAACTCTGGTCGAATATGATCAATAAAAAATTTTTCCACGTTTTTTTTTTAAATTTATACTTAGGTTTAATTGGAAATGTAATAAGTTCGTTTATCTCATATTTCAGAAATCCAGTTTTAAATAAACAACACGAGCAACATAATCATTGTGTTTCGCTACTATAATAAAAACATGTTGATCTGATTTTTTGTGCACTTAATAATAGTAATAATGGAGGAAACTGAAGGTAAGAGTTATTTTGTTACTTTAAATTATTATTAGTTAAACTAATTTTTAGGTTTTGACAATTTTTAAAATTTTAAAACAATTGATTTTAATGTATGTGAATTAAAGTAAAAAAAAAACATATTTTAACGTTGAGATATTCAAAAGAATTATTTTTTATAGTTTTTACAACAAAATATATTATTGAAGAAATTTTTTTTATTGATATTGTTTTGAAATTAACTTTAAAGCCATACAACTATATTTTTTATTAGAAGATTTCATTTTGTTTTAATTTCGCGATTTTAGTATTAATTAAAAGGTCATTTATGGGAACATTTAAAATAAAAATCATTGTCAAAAGGTTTTTTTATGTATTCTTGTTAATTTTTTGCTATTTAAATTGAATTAGTTTAAACTTATAGCGCAATAATACGGAAAAAAATTAATTGATTTTTGAATATTATTATGAGCAGTAGGCATTTAACTGTATAATAAACTAAAATACATGTTACATTGTTAGCCGGACGAATTACACTTATTTTCGATAGTAAATTATCTGGCTGATTTTATATAGCGAATCGAATAGATATGTTGCTCGCTAAAATACTACACTAATTTTGATTTGGTGGGATTATAGTAGCTTCCGCATTGTCATCAATGTAATATGTGGTTTATACTGTTTTTATCATGGACTCCTGCTACAATCTGATCGAAACGAAACAACATAAAATATCAATTCAATACGGTGTACACCTATAATTACAAGTCCCTCGTGACAAAAGGAATTTAATATCATAACTAATGTCTAATATCTTAAGTTAAAGTTTGTCAGTGTCTTAAATTGTGTTGGGAAAATTGTCAAGTTCAAATAATTAATCGAAATATCGTTTTCTACTTTTTTTAAAAATCAATATTTTGGAAATAATTACAAAAAATATCTAAAAATATCTAAAAATCATTAAATAAATTTTAGCCACTGAAAACTCAGCTTATCAAAGTCAAGAAAGTTTAAAGGAGAAGTCCAGCAGTTTTCCATCCAGCAAAAGAACCGTACTCACTATAGCGGGACTATTTGTTGTGGGACTTATGTGTATCGCAACGGGAATAATCGTGTTGGCAACGCAAAATCAATTTCGAGAATTTATGGCAGCAGGTTTATTTTCTAATTTCCTTGATTTTAAAGACATGCGTGTTTTTTATGGTAATTGTCTTAATTATCGCTACTTTTTTTAAATGGCTTGTTTTAACCAAATAAAAAAGTTTAAAATTGAACAGGACATTTTTATTATTATAGAATTAGAAATATAAAAAGAAATGGATTTTAAAGAAGCAGTATGTTAATTTATCCGTTGTGTTTTTTACGTATATAAAGTTAGCGCACGAAATTCCTACGCGCGCGAATTTCCCCGCACAAATTTTAAGCCTGTACATTTTCAGTCACGCGTACGTAAAACCTGGTTTTGGACCCTATCGCACATTGAAGCACAATATTGGTATGAAAAAATTACGTGATTTTTGAACTTGATTTTGAATAATAACATTATTATACACAATTAAAAGATTAAATAAAAATGATAAATTTAAAAAAAAACACTTTATGAGACTGTTGAAAAAATTAAAGCGTTAAGTTTCCTGAAAGTACGCCTTAATTAGAAAAAAAACTCATAATTATTAATTACCTACGAAAAATGATTTAAAAAAATTTTTTTTTTAAGTTACTAAAATTTACACACAAACTACAGTTTATCTTTGTTTTACTGTTTGATTATAAAGGCCTTTTTATTTTTAGAATTTGATACTTTTCTATAGATGACGGCGTTGGAAACTGAAAACCATTTATATTTTAGTGATTTTAAGTTTTATTTATTAGCGTACTACTATTTACTTCCACCATATGCAAAAAATGCTTTATTTCAAAAAACGCTAGTGCAAGAGCTGAATTAACATTTTGCTAAGTTTTGCATTTAGATTTAATTAGGTTATTTTAGATCATAATAAAAGACAGCAATGTTCATGTGTAATGTGATTTTAAATTTTTCAATTTTTTATATTCTTAAATTTTTTTTAAATTCTTCGAAGAGCATTTAAATTTTACCATAAAAAGAGATTTTTTACCATAGAGATTTTTTACCATAAAAATTGAAACCCTAAAAGCTTTAAAGTTAATAAGGTAACAGCGTTATATTAAAAAAACACAATAATTTATATGTAACTCAGGTCTATAACAATTACTTAAAGCCTGCGGACCCACCACATAACGTTTTTGAAATTGATACCTGGTTGTTTGTTTAATTTTTAGGGAGTTATTAGTTATGCTCGTCTCAAGAAAAAATCACGACTAGCATCGTCAGCCTCGATATTTTATGCCTGGTACCATTTTATCGTCGCAATATGCCTTGTTTAAAAATTATTTGCCACACTTTTTCCGTCTATGTTAATTTTACTTTATACAGAATTAATTGCGCTTTGTTTACGATTCTTATCACTGATTTTTTGCGGTACTGTTTTTTTGATTCCCGAAAGAAATAATTTCGTTGTGACTACGGCAAAATGAGCCACAGTTCGTATGAAATATGTGTGCCTGTGACTCATTTTAAATTTAAAACAGGACTCTATTAATTACAGAATGAGTCACAGTCACGTGTATTTTATAATGACAGTGGCTCATTTTGCCGTAGTAACGACGGTTTTAGGTTTTTTAGAAATAAAAACTTTTTAACCCGTTTCCGCCATCGTCCTTTCCCCGGTTTTCACGGTGAAACTTTTGTTGCTCCAGGGTGAAAGCGTTTCACAGGGGTGGTATTTTCGTTTAACCATTGTGGTAGTTAAAGCTCATCACAGTTAACTTTACGTATCACCTAGGTCGGAACTAGGTGTTACGTAATACTCTATGCGTGATTAGTGCACAGTGAGCGAGCAACTTCAAATGGCTAAATTTGTACAGCAATATTCCAGTTTTATTTACGCATCAGGTATCACATACGTATGACTTAGGTGATACGTAGAGTTTACCGCGATGAAGTTTAAATATCGCAATAGTTAGACTAAAATACCACAACCGTGAAACGAAGGTTTAGCCGCGGTGTTACGAAGGTTTCACTGTTGTAACCGAGGAAAACATCATCATGGGAACGGGTTAAACCGAATCCGGCTAAACCGGTTTTAGAAGTTTAATAAGAATATTTAAAAAATTAGAATAAAATTATTTAAATCTAAAAGGCGAAGTATTATTATTATTATGCCTGGAGACAATAAACAATCCCCCTGTAAGTTTCAGTCGTAGTTTATGCCTATACTATACTATATTTCTCATAAATAGTTGTACAGAAATTAATTTACTTAATATTTTTTCCCTGGGGGCTGTTTCATAAAATACTGGTCTTCGTAAATTACAAGTCTATCAATAACTTTTTTTATTTTGAACCATTTGCGTTGAAATTTGAAATGAAAAAAGATTATATGCCATGTGCAAACTATTTAAAATTTCATGTACGTAGCTGTTGTGTGTTTAAAGTTATTCCAGTTTTAAACTTTGGCCACTTGTAATTTTTTACAAGTTCTCAAAAGAAAAATTTACCCTAGTCGGAGTAGGGTAAATTTTTTATTTGTGGACTTGTAAAAAAATTACAAGTGCCAAAGTTTTAAAACTGAATAACTTTAAACACACAAACAGCTACGTACATGAAATTTTAAATAGTTTGCACATGGCATATAATCTTTTTTCATTTCAAATTTCAACGCAAATGGTTCAAAATAAAAAAAGTTATTGATAGACTTGTAATTTACGAAGACCAGTATTTTATGAAACAGGCCCCTGATAAATTTAAAATGCAATTATTTACGATTGGTTTTTTGTGTTTTTTTAAAATTATTTATTTGATTAGGGTCATGCATTTAATTTCGGCACTTTTTTAAGTTTTGATTATATATCTTATCATAACTTGGTCCCAAATTTGAATTGAAAAGTGATTGATAGCTCGTTAGAAACTAAATGAATGGGCAAAAAAAGGGCAGTCATAACATCATCTACCAATTTTTTTGTTTGTTGTAGTAACTTCTTGAAAGAAAATGGGCAAAAGGTGCATTTAATTTCGACAAATTCGAAAATGCATTTAATTTCGGCACTTTCATTTAGTTTTCAATTTTTCACTCAGATAAAAACAAATTAGAGTAAAAATAACCAATATGGCAGTAAATGTAGCAGTTAACTTTCAAATAAGCCATTAAACATTAATACTAAACTAAAAACAAGAAAGCTATAGCCTAAAGAAAAAAGTGCCGAAATTAAATGCACCAAACGAATTTTCCAAAGTGGCCATTTTCGATATCGTCCCTTATAGAACGAATTTATGTAGATGTTGATTGTTATGCATATCATTGTGTTCAGAATAAGAAAATACACAACTTTGTAATATAAAACTTTTTGATCAAACAAAGCTGAAAAAAGTTATGACCAAAAACGGTTTTAAAAATGTCCAAAAAGTGCCGAAATTGCATGCATTACCCTATAATACAAAAAACGTTATACATACGTTTTATTTTCCAGGTTTTATAAACAAGTTTTTTGAAACATTAATGTTATTTTCAATAAAAATATTTATTATTTATATAAAAAAAAACAAATTTTTAATAAAAACAGTTTTTTAACTAAAATTTATCCCTATGATAACAAAGTATTTCATAAAACGAAGAAGATTTTGTTTTTTATTAGTTTGCAATATCAAATCATTTTTTTTCTGGATAGTTTATCGGATTGCTGAGCTTTTTAGAGTTTAAAAAAGTAAGTGCTTTCGAAATAAAAAACAAAAATAAACTATCTAAATATCGCAAAATAATGTTTTATAATATTTTTTTTTCAAAAACTCAATGAATTATTTTTATACCCGTAATGTGCTTTAATGTGTGATAGGCGCAAAAAACGTGTTTTTTTTCGTGCGCGCGACTGAAATAATATACAGGCTCAAAATTCGTTGCGCACACGAATACGCGCACGTTAGCGCACGAATTCGTGCGCTAACTTTATATACGTGTGTTTTTTTTTTCTTTTTAATTTACACTAATCGATGTATTAGGTCACGCTAAGAAAAAAATTGTATTACACTAAAAATTAGTTACCGATGGTTAACGAGTTATTAAGAAGAATGCTGCTTGGTTCAAAATGATAGTTATTTTTTTAACACAACTTTTTGAAATAAAGCACTTCTACTAGATGAATATTAATAAAAACTTAAGTTTCATATTCGGTTCAATTCAAAAGTTTAATGTTTTCACAAAAAATAATCAAAATTGAAGACAAAAAGTTTGACTCGGTATCCCACCTTTAAGCCTAAGCGAAATTTAACCGCAAATCATTTTTTTTTCTTAAAAGCTCTAAGTTTTCTGCTTGTTGCTCTAAAGACCCCGTACTATCTTATGAAATTTTATATAGTGTCAATGTTGTAATATTGTTTATACTAAAACGTCCAAAACCAAATCTGCATGTAACGTTTGAACTTTATTTAAAATCATAACTTAATTTTTTTTTCTTTTTTAAACCTTTTTGTATGGTGGTAACATTCATTGCGTCTATGCTCCATCGCATCGCATTTCCATGCGTTTATAATTTTAGGCGCATATTTATAATTTTAGGTGTGTGTTTTCTGCTGATCGGACTTCTAATGTTGATCGTTTGTTTAATTATGCAATGGAAGAATTTGGGGAAATTCGTTCACGGCCTGGAAGAAGATCTCTACTTCCTTAATTTGAGTTCCAATCCGCTTGTGAAAAAACTTTTTACGGACGTTGAGCCGAGCACCACGAAACTCCCGGAAGGAATTCGACGATCCGGATACGTATAATAGCAGACGCAAAATATTCTTCAATTCTGAATCTCACTTAAGATGTGGAAAATGCGTTCGCAATGTTTGGCTACCATTTTTTGTTGACGTCCAAAGTGCGTTCGCAATCGAAGTGCGTTTGCAATCTCGCTGGAAAATGCGTTCGCAACTTTTGGCTACCATTTTTTGTAGACATTCAAAGTGCGTTCGCAATCGAAGTGCGTTTGCGATCTCGCTGGAAAATGCGTTTGCAACTTTTGGCTATCATTTTTTGTACCCGTTCAAAGTGCGTTCGCAATCGAAGTGCGTTTGCAATCTCGCTGGAAAATGCGTTTGCAACTTTTGGCTACCATTTTTTGTAGACGTTTAAAGTGCGTTCGCAATCGAAGTGCGTTTGCAATCTTGCTGGAAAATGCGTTCGCAACTTTGGGCTACCATTTTTTGTAGACGTTAAAAGTGCGTTCGCAATCGAAGTGCGTTTGCAATCTCGCTGGAAAATGCGTTTGTAACTTTTGGCTACCTTTTTTGTTGATGTTTAAACTGCGTTCGCAATCAAAGTGCGTTTGCAATCTCGCTGGAAAATGCGTTCGCAACTTTTGGCTACCGTTTTTTATTGACGTTTAAAGTGCGTTCGCAATCAAAGTGCGTTTCCAATCTAGCTGGAAAATGAGTTCGCAACTGTTGACTCTCATTTCTCGTCGGCACTCGAAGTACGTTCGCAATCGCCCGATGGTTCGCTTTTATTCGCCCACTTCGCAATTTCTACTTGTTTTATTTGGGAATTAGTTTAAAGATATTTCCGGATATATTAACGGGTATTTCTATAACGTTGTTACTAAGAGTCAAAGAGTCACAATTGTCTTAAATATCTTTGACTGTGACTCTTTTTATTTTTTAACACAGAAATACTATAAACTTAATGAATAAGGAGTTTCGTTGATTTTTTTATTTATTGTGATTTTTTTTGGCATAGTAACGACGATAAAGACCTACATACGTAAATGTGATTTGTTTGTTTTCGATTATTTGTTAATGTTTTCAGAACGTGTAATAAACTTCTTATTTTTCTTTAATTTACTTTCAAGTACTTCGCAGTGACATGTGGAAAAAAAACTACCTTTAGAACTCTGCAAGGACATCCAAATCAAACTGATTTATAATCATTTTAGACAAAACATCATAAATGTTTTTAAGCGTTGTAAAATAATATTAGAGAAATTCATGATTCATTATCCTAAAGTACGATTGCTGTTATCATTCTTTTAAACATAAACAAGATTGCCTTACATCTAAAATTGAGCTAACTGAACT
>JASAMX010026545.1:0-15683 GCA_030248175.1 Microlaimidae sp. YZB2_3
GATCCTGTCCCAAATATCCAAAACAATACTTTTGTCAAGGTATTTTAGGGGTTCAGGAAACTCCAAAAAGGTGTTTTCGGTATTTTCTTAGAACATTTCTTGGAGTTTATTTAAAAGATTTTTTGGAAAATATTTTTTTGAAAAGATGTTTCAGGAGATCATTTGAAAGACCGCTTAACGAGTATAAAATTTTAAACCCCCACAAGTGATCTACATGTACGAAAAAAGGTGGAACTTTATTGATTTTGACACCTGGATTGTTGTTATTGCTACTGTATAAATTAATTATTGCATTAGCAATTTTTAGATCAAAGACAAGAACTACACACATTGATATAAAAATATACAAAACACCTCATATTAAAACTGAAAAAATATAAACAACTTTTGTTTTTATGACTATAACACTAAAAATTCTTAAAAATTTTTTAATTTATTCATTTTAATTTAAATAATTACCTATAACTCCCCAAAAAGCTTCTCTTGCCTTATTTTTTAAAGGATCTGTTCTATACGATGTTCCAATAGAAAAACAAAATAACAAAACAAAGCTGATCCTAAAAACAAAAAATCAGGATTATGCGCCTGTAACAATCAAACACACTTATTGACTTCTATTCAAGGTTTTGAAATGTTTGATTAATTACAAAGCTTTGAAAATCTTGTGTACATTTTTATTTTACTCAAGCTGACAATTTATATATAATTTTAGAAGTAGAATTTTTATGAGCTATTTTTACAAAAGCCATACTTTTAATCGCTTTTTCACAAACTAATATTTCACTTATGTGTAAAACTTTCAATACTCGCTTACAAAAAATTATGCTTGTGTATAAAAAATGTTTATTCAGGTCGTTTTTATAAATGCGATGACATTTTACTTTTTTGTAAATATTTACAAAAAATAAAACCCAATACTGAAAATTTGAAAGAAGGGACTTATGCAAATTTTTATTTTACAAAGTGGTCAAAAACTTTGGATTTGCAAAAATGTTGTTTAGTCTTAGTGTTAAAGATCTGGGGTGGTATGCTGAAGGTTTAATCCGACTTAAAGCTAATATGAGATTAGCGATTGTCGACACACAGTAAACATACTGACTGTATTGATTCAATAATCTAGGTTAAGAAAGTTAATAGATTTAATCTCAGATTAAATCGTCATTAATCGGAAATTAGCGGAAAAAACCTCCAAATTTTTAATCCACCTCTGGAGGTGGTTTAAAAATTTGCATAAATTAACAATTTAATCTGGAGTTAGTGAGGATTTAATCTGAGATTAAACCTAATCTCAAATTAAATTCCTTAAACTAGATTATCTAATCCATACTGCTAATATGTTTACTGTGTGTCCACAATTGCTAATCTCAGATTAACTTTAAATCAGATTAAACCTTCAGCATACGACCTCAGGGGTCAAGGTTTAATTTGACTTAAAGTTAATCTGAGATTAGCGATTGTCAACATACCGTAAACATACTAGCAGTATCAATTAGATAATCCAGTTTAAGTTATTTAATCTGAGATTTGTTTTAATCTCAGATTAAATAGTCAATAACTCCAGGAGTGGTATGCTGAAGGTTTAATCCAACTTAAAATTAATCTGAGATTAGCGATTGTCGACACACACTAAATATACTAACAGTATTGATTAAATAATCGAGGTTAACGGAGTTAATAGATGTAATCTCGGATTAAATCGCCACTAATCTGAAATTAGCGGGAAAAACCCGCAAATTTTTAATCCACTTCCCAAGGTGGTTTAAAAATTTGTATAAATTAACAATTTAATATCGAGTTAGTGACGATTTAATCTGAGATTAAACCTAATCTTAGATTAAATTCGTTAAACTAGATTATCTAATTGATACTGCTAGTATGTTTACTGTGTGTCGACAATCGCTAATCTCAGATTAACTTTAAGTCAGATTAAACCTTCAGCATACGACCCCAGATTAAATTGTTAATTTATGCAAATTTTTAAACCACCTCCTGAGGTGGATTAAAAATTTGTAGGTTTTCCCGCTAATCTCTGATTAGTGAGGATTGAATCTGAGATCAAGTCTATTAACTTCGTTAACCAAGATTATTCAATCAATACTGTTAGTATGTTTACTGTGTGTTGAAAATCGCTAATCTCAGATTAACTTTAAGCCAGATTAAACCTTCAGCATACCACCCTTGCACAGAATTATGACGCTCTAGACTCACTTTAATCCAATGAGAACTAGGAGATAATCGATTCTTCAAGGAACGTGGTGCCCTAATGGCCACGCTTTTTTTTAGATTCTGTCATTTTTATTCTTACAGAGCAAAATATGTTGCTGCAAGTCACTAATTCTACCCGCAATTTGAGGGTTCTTGAAACTCAGGGTGTGCCAAGATTTTTTTCAACCGTTTTTTCACATCATTATGTCTTGGCATAAGGATCGAGAAAACGTTTACCTTTTTTTAAATACATTTTTTGTAAGTATTGACAAAAAACGAATTCAAAATTTTTTTTAATTTTTATTAAAAAAAATTCAGGACAGAAAAACAAGAGTTTTTTTTTCAGATCAAAAATCAGGACCTACGATTGTAATGTTAAAGAATAAGCAAATTACGGTTTCTTTTATTTATACCAGGAAGTTTTATTGTAAAATTTGCTTAAACACCAGTTTTTTTTAATTTAGTTTAAAACCTGATGCTTGTAGCATAGGCGGACAAGATAAAAGCGTTTAACGCCTGGCGTCACACTGGGCTTGCAATTTTTACCCGATAAATAAATATTCTGCTACAGGACTATGCAAACTATCGGCAGTGTTATTTTTTTGTTAAATTCGTGCATTTAAAGCTTTATTTAAACAGAATGGTGTGATACCACTGTCTACAGTTTAAACGTTACAACTGGTTTTTGAAGCAAAATGATAATAATTTTGGATGGGTAGATACTTCAACTAAAAGTATCTTTGTAAAAAAAACTTTTAATATAAGTATCGTTTGAAAGTATATTTTCCAGGTTGCAAAATTGACCATCGACCCTATTTATCACAATAAAATTCGTCGCTCACAATTACACCCTTTTATGCTGGAGATTGCAAATAAAAGTTTGTCATATTGATATGCTTTAAATGACAGTTAATATCAGCGATGTCTGGGTATGTTTTTTACTCTGTGGAAATCAAAGTCGCAGGAGCTAAAAAAGAGGTGTGGCCTTCCGGCCGCTACGTTCATTTCAGAATCAGTTTTTCACTTAGCGCTCATTGGCTGAAAGTAATTTTATAGCTTCATAATTTTGTTGCCGTGTTTAACACTTAAATATGATTGTTTAACTAATATAAGTTTTGACCAGCGTATTTTTGTAACATATGCGAAACCTTTTTAAACAATCATGCCTACTCATACATTTATATCACTCATACTAAGGTTTCTTTGGCAGGTCGATTTTAAAAATTCAGAGCCAATTTAAGAAAAGTAACTTCTAGCTATATTGGTAATTTGATAACATATGTGTGCAAACTAAATTTATATAAATAGGATTAAAAATTCCGAGTTTATCTTAATTCCGAGTTATCTTTTTCACAAGCACTTAGTTTTTACAAAGTTAAATGATTTTGGAAAAGCAGGTTTTACTGCATAAAATTTAGTAGATGTTTTTACACATACAATTTTTTTACACATACAAGTTTTTAATTTAAGAAGTATCAATTTCGCGATTGTCGAAAACTGGTGTGAGCATGATGTTTTTAGTAGCGCTTACCCAATATAGCGAGCGGCTGTAAATCCAGTACGCCTGCCTTCTTTCGCGATTAACCAGTCACTCTCAACTGTGACATTAAGTTGTCGGTGTCGACTATTAAATGCTTTCATCCACTTTTCTACATCATCATCCCATTTCTTCGCAACACTGAGCAAATAATCGCTTTTGAGAACAGATCTGAATCGAAAAACCACCAATTTTGAAGATACAACCGACGACTCGCCATCTAATTGATAACCGTAAATATTGTCGGCGATGTAAAATCGATAATTCAGAATTTCCGCTGTGGGATATGTAAGTTTTATTTTCAGATTCCGCTCTGAGCGCTTCTTGTAGTTTCGGAGAAACAGCTTTATGTTTGCATTATTGTCGCAAAACTCCCGACAGAAGGTTTTATACATGTAATTTCTTTAGGCATTTTAAAAAAAATTGTTTATCACAACTGCAAACAAAAAAATTTGGCAGATAAAGTGTAAGAACTAGGCTCTCAAGAAACGATTAGAGTACAGTCTCTACTAAACATATATGTAAGTACCATCTTTACTGAACATAAATTTAAACATATTTATGTAACTTTTTTAAAGCAAATAAAACCTCGTTCTCAAAAATAGCTAAAGTGTTTACACTAACATCTATTCTGAGCACAAAATTTGCTAGTAAAAACCCATAAGTGAAATTTCTTTAGAAATGCCTTTGGTTGTACTCCACGCTCAAATTAGTGTTTAGAAATTGTTCTTGTCGCAGCATTTCCTGGATGTACGGCGGTTCCAGCAAATTTCCGCCGTCATTCCTCATGAAGGCCACCACCAACCGGTACATTTGCCCCCTTTCTCGATTGAACTCCAATACAGTTTCATACTCCTTCCGGTAGAGTTGTGCCGGTTAAAAATGACCATTTTTTTAAATAAGTTAATCAAATAACATCTGAAAAATTATTGCTAAGGTTCAGCAATGACTTTCTACAAGCGTTTTAAAAAGTAAGCTGGAAAACAGCTAAGCGTTGGTGGAATTTTGTTTTAGGTGCTTTTTTAAGGCTTTTAACTAGTACATTAACTTATAAAGGCATAAACTAGTTTGAACTAATAATTTTATTGCCCTAAAAATTTTAACTGTAATTACTGAAAATTGTAAATTAAAAATGAAGCACACGTGAAAACACGTGGATGGTTGCTTAAAAAAAGGCAATCATTTAATTAACAAACACAACAGGCCAGTTTAGTGCTATTTCAACCTTTAATTTTTATAAAGTCTGAATGGTTAAGTAGGAACTAATTGCTTTGATTCTAGTGATTACTAAATAGCAGCCTTTTTTTAACAGAATTTAAATCAACCAAGTTAAGTTTGTTTTTAGTAATTTAATTCTTAAAAATAATGTTTGGGTTTTGAAATTGTTTACTAAATAAAAAAATATGACACTAAATTAAGAAACTATGGGATTTACTAGTATTTTAAACAACCAATGAATTTAAATCAATGGTATTATAATATTTTTATAACAGTTGGTAAATTGTTTTGATTGGTCGTCAGACTATTCAAATTTTTTTGTTTGGTTACAACATGATAAGATTTAACCGATTGCAAGGAATATTCGTGATAATAATGATAGAATATTTGGCAATTTCCTTTTAAAACTTTTTTATTATTGACGTTTCAAAACCACAGTTGGTCTTTTTCTTAGAACGGAGAAACAGACTTCTTAATACGTTCGAGTTAAGAAGCCTTATTCTCTGTTGTGAAGAAAAAACCCGCTGTGGTTTCAAAACGTTAATAATAAAAATAAAACTTTTAGGACTAAATAGTCCCACATTGTATTATTATTAGTAACAGCAAAACCCAGTTTATTCGTAATAAGTGGTGATTTAACTAGAACAACTCTATACCTGGGGAGATGGGGTATCTGAAGGCGTAAACACATACCGCATGTCGTTGCTGTCCTCAAAAAACAGTATGCCACTGCTGAGTCCCAAGAAAATTAATACGGGTACCCAAAAGTATAACACGGGATACTCGCCCACGTGATAACCGAAGTTGTAGAACAACTGGCGCAAGTGCAGCTCCAAACACCTCTCTCGAGAAATGTTCGCCATCTTATTTGAACAACTGAAAAATGTTTCAGTACGTTTAAAAGGTTTTTAGCCCGGTTCCTAAATATTTCTTTAATAGTTTACAAAGTAAATAAACACTAATTTGTGATTTGGAATAATTTAAAGACTTTTTTCGTATCCACTTTATTCAATGAAGTCAAAAAGGTTAAATTCGTATTGAAAACTGTCCAGCGTAATGAAAGTATAGCGTTATAGTTGCAAAAAAATGATTTTAAAGTGCAGTAAAAATGTAAACAAAAAATTTTTACTAAACTAAATGAAGTGGATTTTTGACATTTTGACCTAATAAAGAAATAAACGCTTTTTAAAATCTACAAAAAACAGGTTTAACAAAACTTGAGGTTATTTGTCCTTTATTTGATATGGATAAATTATAAATCCCCTGGCGATTTATTTGTTTTAAAATTGGTGAGTATTTACTAAAACTTCTTCAATAATCTCTCCGCTGCCAGAAAAAACCTGCAATACTTTTTAAGAGGAAAAAAATCATTTATCTCAGCGAGATGCAAACCGGTTGCATTTAAAAAATTTCAGAATGATCCTTTCACTTAAAATTAAAAATTGTTCTAACTGTTAATCCTTTAAGTTTTTTTTCGTCATGAAAAAATATATTTAATTTATTAAGGAAACTATACTGCTATTATATTATATTTATGTAATTTTGTATATTGCTGTGGCATATTTATTACCCTATATTGATGCACACCCTGAATAGAGTACAGTCTTGTTGGCGTTATCGAGGGGTTTAATTAAATTTTTTTCACGTTTATATTGATATGAGAGTGTAATAGCCCTAACTACAAGCCAGTAGGGCGGACAATGAGAACACACCTCTAATTTCGAAGCCATATTGTCCTTACTTAAGTATGCCAATAATAAAAAAATAAAAAACAATACTTTTTCGATATGGAAATTTGGTGATAGTGACTACGGTGATGATTCATTTTGCTAGGACACTAATTAAGGCTTCTAATTAAGGCACTAATTAATTTTGCTGGTGTGCCTTCTAATTAAGGCAATATGGACCAAAACTGCTGGGAATTTTGAAAACTATTTTTTATCTCAAAACAGAAAACATCGCAAAGTGAAAAAAACTAGCGCAAACGCCCAGACATTTGCAAATACAGTTTGACTGACAGTACTGAGTTTTACAGTTCTGACAAAGGTTACAATTCAAACGCTTTCCTCAAGTCCAGGCCTTAAATGTAAGATTTAAAGATTAAAGCGATTACACGACTTATATAGGCCACACACATTAAAAATATTCCTTAATAAGAACAAAAAGTTGAAAAAAATTTGCAGACCTTGATCAATGAAACATCAAATAGATGCATTTTATAGCCTTAAGGGTGGTTCATATTTATGACAAAACGTCCTTTGGACAAACACAGCGTCAAAACGTCCTTTAAACTTTGTCCTTTGGATTTTGTCCAAAGGACAAAGTCCAAAGGAAAAGTGTTCAAACTTTTTGTCCTTTGGATTTGGTCCTTTGGACAAAGTCCAAAGGACAAATTTCAAGTAGCGTTCATACTTCGTCCAAAGGAAAAAGTCCAAAGGACGTTTTGGCTTGTCCAAAGGACGTTTTGTCGGAAGTATGAACCAGCCTTTAAACGAACCGCTCCTTTAATACAAAATTTATCTATTTATATTTGATATTTATGGCTTTTTTCGCTTTTCAAGGCCACAAAATTTGAAATTTCTGTCTGATTGGCGAAATATTAAAAAATTAGTTTCTTACGGGTTCATAGAGGAGTTTTGATTTGTAAAAAGTGTTCAATTAAATGAACTAAGCATGAAAAATCCTTTCAAAATAGAAACGGACGTGGACATGGTTAGCTGACAGTTTTCATGGTTAGCTGACAGCTAACCATGAAACATCATTTGGAAAAGACGTGAACTAGTCCACGTCTTTTCTTAATGTTTGAAACCTGCCCCCTGGGGAAATCTCCCTATTTTCCTGCTCTATTTCTACAGCGTTTTTATGACTAGTCCACCACTTTTTTAAAAATTAAATATTAGAAATTAAGCTTATAAAATTAAAGTCCTAGTTGCGCAATGACATAACATTTTAATAGCTTTGAGTATTCAAAATAATAATAAGAGGAAGAAAAATAAACAAAATAAATGAACTTTGGAAATTATGGCTGACTAAATTTTTTGACGCGTGGCTTACGTATTTCAAGCTTTAATACGTACGCCACGCTTTTTTTTTAGAAAAATAGGCTACAATATTTATAAATGGAAAAAATAAGAAGATATTGATGAATGAACTTTAAGGGCTTGTTCACACTGGAATAGCAGCTGGCAGCTGATAGCTAACGCGCGCGTTTACATCATTGAGCGCTCATTGTTGCAGCGGTGTGAACAATGTACGCTGTGCGTCACCTATCAGCTGCCATTCCTGCGTGAACTAGCCCCAAAAGTTTATATTATCTATTTCTGATTAATGCATAGCCGCAGGGTTTTTAACAATAAGGCTTTCCCACGCGTAGAATTAATATTTTTAAGCGATTGCAAATGTAGTGAGCAGGAAACTTGGAACCATCAGAAAATATTGAAAACATGGGCACTTAAGGCTGGTTCATACTTATGTAAAAATGTCTTTTGGACAAAGTCCAAAGAACAAATACAGCGTATAAACGTATGTAAAAGCGTCCTTTGGACTTTGTCCAAAGGACGTTTTTACATAAGTATGAACTAGCCTTTAAAGTTGAAAATAAAAATTCGTTTGAGGTTGGACATAGGTTTCGGCTTACCAATTTCAATCGCTCGGCTCCAAGTTCCCCACGTTCAATTTTAAATTCCCAATTTTTAGCTCCGATTTTCAAGCTCCTAGCTCCATAGAGCTGACCTGCACTAAATTATACTTTTCAAGTAGCAAAATTTCAAAATACAGGTCGAAACCCCAGTTTTTTTCCACAAAATCGAAGGCTTAATTAAAAGATAGTGAAAAATTCAAAATACTATAAAAACAATTTATTTGCCAGGGGCATTTTTAAAATATACGAATTGCGATAAAAAAATAAATTGTGTATTAAAGACGTAAAGATTTCGGGCTCTGGGGCTATAAATTCCAGCCGGCTGCCAGCAATCGTACTGTTTTTATTGCACACACACAGAGTGACAAGGAAGATAAATTTGCGCATTTAGTTTAAAGCGGCTATGCGCTCTGCTCAAAACATCTTTTCCTAGAGAACAACGTAATTTTAACAGAATAATTAACTATATAAGTGCACGTATATAGCAAAACAAATATTCATAGAATATCACGGCTATGCCTATTTAATACCGTAAATTGGAAAAAAAACTCAAAACTCATTTGCTTCACAGATAAATAAAGTCGTTGCAAAAAAAAACTTCCACCAGCGATAAGTGCAACACGTCGTTACTACGGCAAAATGAGCCACTTTTATTATAAAATACACGTGTCTGTGACTCATTCCGTGATTAAAAAGGTACTGTTAGAATTCTAAAATGAGTCACAGTCGCATATAATTTATACAAATTGCGGCTCATTTTGCCGTAGTAACAACGAACAGCTAGTCCACACCGGAGTGATAAGTGACAGCGCATTCCGCGCGCGTTTATACCGCTATTGCCATTTTTTCTTTGCGGTGTGAATGCGTTTTCACTCGTCATTCCCGTGTGAACCACGGTCGCCCACAGAGAGACAAATTATAAAGTTCCGGCTATAATTCGTCCAAAAGGTAAAAAAAACAACCAAAAGTTCAATTTTGGACAATCTAAGAGCGTGTTTTTAATTTTTTGTAAATTTTTATACTTTTGCTTAAGGTCTCTCCGGACAGTTTTCTTAAGTATGGGAAATCGCCATTTTTGGCATACCAGATCTTGTGAAATACAGTAATATTTCACTAAAAAATTTATATGAGTGTTAAAAAGGCAGAAATATCACGATTATAAAGTGAACATTTATTATATTATTGTAAGTAATTGAAATAATTGATATTAAAAATTAAATTGCAATGAAATTTTTTTAAAACCCTTAAAAATATTTACTACACACTATTTATTTAAAAAATACTTCCAATAGAGGGACACAGTTACCCTCTTTCACGTGTGTAAAAATTAAACTGAATATTGTTGTATTTATGGTTTAATAAAAAATTTTCCGTGAAAAATGGGGTTATTTTTTTCAAAATTTCGTTAAAACTTCGATTTAATTTAATTTGGTAAAATTTAAAGCTCCAGATAGTATATTTCTATTGAAATTTATAATTTTTGGAAGGCCATAACATCTTTTGTATTTTTTAACGCATAAATAGTTCTGTCGTGCGTCGTGCGTTTTATCAATGATTTTCAGTAGGGTGGTTTATAAATCACTTTTAGAGCTCATCATCCATGGTAGCAGTGGCATAGTCGGTTAGCGCGTCGTCAAATATTTTGAAAGGTCCCGAGATCGATTCCCACATAAAACATATTTGGCCACAATTTTTTTTTTTTTATTTTAATAATGTTTTTTTATTTTTTTACAATTTTAAAAATTTTTTTAACATAAATTCAAAAAATATCATTATTGTAATCAGGATTTGTTGTCTGCTTTTCGCCAATTAGTCAAATTTTCGTCATTTGAATATCTTAAAATATTATAATACTCTATAAGTATAATAATTCAAAAGTAAATTGTGTGTAAATAAAAATGGGTAATTTTTGCTCTTTATTGCAATTGGTTTACTACTGAACGCTCTGCAATAAAAACTGTTCGGAGAGTCCTTAAGGTCAAAATGCCAAAAACACAAGAAATATTAAAAAAACCCTTTAATAAACACAACATCAAAGTTTTTGATTTACGCCTTTGGGCACTTTAAACAAAATGACACAGTCCTAAAGCAGCAATTGCAACAAGTAGGATTTAGTTTAGAAAGATGCTATATTTACACATAAATAAAATATTGGTATTATTCAATCGCTTTGCTGGTAACTTACGTATATTTTTTTTGATTTACAAAACCTTTTCAAAATAATAAAAATTCAGAACCACTAACTAGGAGGTAAAGTCCAGAGGAAAAGGTGGCGCACAAAAAAAAGGGTTGCAGTTAAAGGAAAAATTATATTACATACATAATATATACAAGCATGTTTTGTGTTAGCAAACAAAAAAACCTGATTCAAGAATTCTTAATTGAAAAAAATTTAATCTAATTTAATTTAGCAAAAATCTTATAAATGGTATTTTGTAGCTATTTTTTAAAGTTTTTCGTTACATTACTTGAAGTAAAAAAGTTATTGGTTTAACAAAATAACTTGGAAATTCTAAAAAAAATCAAGTTTCAAGACTTATTTGAAATTAGAAAACTAGTTAACTTAAAAACTTACTGCAGTCACCATTTAAAATGTACCTTTTTTAATTTGTAAGTTTTGTAATAGTTTTTTTAAACAAAATGTAATTTTTTGTATTTTAGTTTTCATTGTTAGTATTTTAAAAAAAAGTTATTTTAAATTATGACTTTAGATTTTGTCGCGCCTATTTAGCCTCTCCCGCTTTTCCAGGAAGAAGCACTCCCTCTTTTTTCCCTCCTTTAGGTGTGGGCACGCCTAAAAAAGTTTAAGGTCTAAAAAACGGCATTAAAAATGACATATTCGTATAAAAGTTATGTTGGTTTGACTGACATAACGTCATTATTAGGGCAAAGTGTGTCACAGTTCGTATAAAATATGTGTTGCTGTGACTCATTTTAAATTTAAAACAGGACCCTATTAATTACATAATATGTCACAGTCACGTGTATTTTATATTTACTGTGGCTTATTTTGCCGTAGTAGCGACGATAAGAACAGTAATAGGCGGAAATGAAAACAAAATCCGCGAAAATATTTCCAATATTAAAACAATACCAAAACCGACCTCATTCAAATCGACCTTAAAGATCCACTGTTTTACTCATATTCACATTTTGAGTAAAGGTAAACCCAACATGACTGCAACAGTTGTTCGTTGTATTAAAAAATGCCCCCATTAAGTAAAATCTGACTTAAATGCCCCCACTTAAATCACGAGAATTTATTCAACAAATACTTCGTATCAAATTGAATATAATTGGCTGATAAAGGACGTCAGATTCTCGTGATTTGAATGGTTACTTAATGCAGACCTGTGCATGGTCTGGAAATGCTCACCCGTTTTATTGGAGGATTCCCCCCTCGTTTTATTGCCCCCCCCCCGCCAAAAAATGAAAAATTACCCTAAAATTATGACGCCATTTTTGACCTATGATGTTTTTACCCATCATCGCAAATTTTTTGCAGTTTTTAGCCTATTTCAATGTATTTTAAGCCATTTTAGACCTATTTTTACCTTATTTTTGCTTTTTTTGTCTCTTTTTTCCTTCTTTTTCCCCCCTTTTTTTCTCTTTTTTTTCTTTCCCCCCGTTTCAAAAAAGTTGCCCCCCGTGCCCCCCGTTTTGGAATTACCCCCCCCAATAAAACCCCGGGGGGGGGGCAGTGCACAGATCTGCTTAATGGGGGCATTTTTTATTCCAACGAACAACTGTTGCAGCCACGTTGGGTTTACCTTTAGAATAAAATAGAATATTGTTTATTGCACAGGTATAAAATTAAAAAACACAAATAGTGAAATACAAATCCGACACAATTTACACAATATTCAAATTAAACATACATATATTAGCAAAATATTCATTTATTTTTTTACAAAATAACTTTGTTGACTTTGTAAACACCAACTCATTTGGCAGTGAGTTCCAGTCTTTAATAACTCGATTTAAAAAAAAAGTATCTGTAAATATCTATTCTTGACCTATTTCCTTTTAACTTTATTTCGTTTCCTCTTGTTTTGTAAAGTTACTTAATTCAAAAAAAAAAAAACTATTTTTATCAGTATCAACCAGGTTGTGCATAGTTTTATGACACATCACCAAATCATTTAAATTGCTAGGTTTTTCTAAGGATTCCAATCAGAATTTTTAAATCTATTTTCATAAGCAACTTCCGGAAATGCGCATCGCTCCTACAATCGTCGAGTGAATACGTTTTATATCCGCTCAATAATTTCAGCATTTTTTTTAAAGGAGACCATACGGTTGATTTAAACTTCACTAAAGGCCTAACATAAACCATGTAAGCTGTCAAAAGAGCAGTCATGTTTTTTGTCTAAAAAATTCTAAAAAATAAAGCAACTCGTTTTTGTGCTTTTGCGGCAATTGTTTCACAATGAAGAGAAAACTTTAAATCTTGAGTTATGGTTATTCCGAGATCGCGAGCAGAAAAACCATTTTCAAGTTTTATGCCTTTAAAAAAATAATCATTTTTTTGGATTTCCTTGCCCTATACTTAAAACTTGACATTTATTCATTGATATTTTTAAATGCCACATATCGCTCCATTCAATAAAGTTATTTAGAAATTTTACAAAATTCTCATGCTTATTTATATAACAATTTCTGATGTGAAATGGTGTCAAACGCCTTGGCAAAATCCAAGTAAATGACATCATGAATAAATTTGTCTTTTTAGTGCTAGTGTCCACTTGTTAAAAGTTTCCAACAGCCGTGTTATTCGAAGAACTTTTCGCCTTAAAACACATGCTCAAACCTTGACAAAATGATATGGAAAAAGACAAAGCAGTTCTTCTTTAACAAGTTGTTCCATTAGTTTACAAGAAAAAGATGTAAGTGAAATTGGACGATAATTTTCTTTTAGGCTTTTAGTGCCTTTTTTAAACAGTAAGTTTAATAAAGCTATTTTCCAATCAAGTGGTAATTCTCCAAAATCAAAAGACATCTGAAAGATTATTGCCAAAGGTTCAGCAATAACTTTAGCCAAGCGTTTTAAAAAGTAAGCTGGAAAACAGTCAGGTGTTCGAGACAATTTGTTTGGGAGCTTTTTTAGGGCCATTTTTGTTCTTGGTATATATTAATGATATTGTTGATTGTGTTAAGTTCTCACAAATTAGACTCTTTGCAGATGATATAAAGTTGTTTGTAAAATCTTCATCTAAAGATTACCACATTCAAACCTTGAGACTTCAGCAAGATTTAGATAGAATACACAGCTGGTCACAAGACTGGCAACTGCAGTTATCTAATCACAAATGTGAAGTTCTTCATATTCGAAATCATAGCAAAGAGTTAATTTGTAAATATAAGCTTGGTAATAACGTACTTGCAACTACAGAATTGGTGCGTGACCTAGGTGTTTATATATCCCATGATCTGAAATTCTCTAAACACTGTGAAATCACAGCAAAAAAAGCTATGAGAGTGACATCACTAATTTTTAGAACATTCAACTCAAACTCTAGAAATAATTTTCTCAGAGCATATAAGTCCTATGTTAGACCAATTCTGGAGTATGCTAGTGCAGTTTGGAACCCTTATTTACAAAAGGATATAAACATTTTGGAAAAAGTGCAACAAAATTTCACTAGGCGTTTGTTTTATAAATGCAAGTTGTTACCTGTTGGTTATGAACATAGACTGAATTACCTAGGTTTAGAAAGATTAAAGGATCGAAGAGACAAAATTGATTTATATGAGTGCTTTAAAATTATACATTGCTTAAACAATTTGCAAACCAATGATTTTTTTAAGTTTAACCTGCAGCCAACCCGTGGTCATCCATTTAAATTGGCAATGGAAGACTGCCGAATTAATGCAAGGAAATTTTCTTTGCAAATAGGGTTGTTACACCTTGGAACAATCTACTCCCATCTCAAGTAACTGTCGATTCTTTGGATGCATTCAAGAAGAGTTTTGGAACTGACTTAAATAAGCGCTCTTTTTGAGCCTTTAAAGTCATATCAGATAGCTATGTTCATTGATAATTAGTTACAATTGTGATTCATATTGGCGGCAATTAAGTCGCAGATTTGATGTTGTTGATAGAAAAAAAGAAAGAAAAAAAAAATAGAAAAGAAAAAATAAACACAATGAAATAATGAAAACAGAAGAATTAAACTATGCATAAACTATGCTTAGTATGATATTAATTCTGTTATCTGATCATTAAAAAAAAAAAATGTATGATTTTCTCGAAAGATTAGCAAAATTTAAAAATTATTATGATAAATTTTTATTTTTATTATTTAATGTTGTATTTTGAAACAAATTGTAAAATAAAAAAAACCGCCACTTGCTTTTAAATTTATAAGTATTGGAAATTTGTATAAATGAATTTAAACAAAAATGATAATGTTACATTTTATTTAACAAACTGAGACAGCCATTACATCAATAGATTGGAAAAATAAAGCGAAGTTTTGCGCAGAGCGAAACGATATCCGAAGAGTGAGGAAAGCAAAGCGAAGATTAAGAAAAGACAAAAAAGTAAAAAAATCTTTGAAACAAAAAAAAAACAGTGAATTTCCAGCAGCAGCATGAATAATAGTACTAAACCACATTTTAAAAGTGTACAATATCACCAGCAGTGATCATTTTCTCAAGATTTTGGACAATTTTCGTTGTTTTTTTTATTTTTAAAACGTCAAAAAGGGGCCGTAAAAGGTGGCTATTTTTGGGAGAAGGGGCTAAAAAAGGGGCTAAGGGCTATTTTCAAATTTTAGGGGCTATCGGCCCAAAAAAAGGGGCTAAAAATAGCCCCAAAGGGGCTTATCCTCGCAACCCTGAAAACCCAAACGCAAAAAATAAAAGTCTTTTGAACGGTAGTCCATTAAAATAAGACATAGGCATCTAGCGGTGGGGAAAGGAAAGAAAAGAGGTGTAAGAAAAAGGTCAAAACCAAACTCACATCAATTGTCTCAACACTGTACAATAGAAGGACTAAAAGGTGTAAAATCTTACAACCGAGCTTGTATGATCCTCACAATCAAAATCATGCGAGATACACGTACTGGAACGAAGTAAATA
>JASAMX010026547.1:0-11382 GCA_030248175.1 Microlaimidae sp. YZB2_3
ATATCAGCCAACTACAGGTTAGGTATAGCTAACCAATGACAGACAAGAGGTACAAATTGAGGGCACTCTTAAATCAAGCAGTTATTATTGAGAAAAATCCCAATGCTAAAGCTTGAGAGTGACCACATTGTCTCAATTTTTAAGTTTGAAAGCAACTTTAAGTTGAGTTTCCTAGTTGGCAAGAATGGGACATTAACAAAGATGACAATTTGTTTGTATTTTATTTCATTTTTTTTCCTGATAAAGATTTGGAAGGTTCGTGTAGTGCTCTGCTCAGTATTAGTGCTAAAGGTTCAAACAAATCTTCAGCCTTCTGAGCAATTTTTAGCAAACAATTTTTTTTTGTTGTTTTACATTACTGTATAGTGAACTGTGTTGCTTGTGGATCGCACACAGTACACTTATTTCATAATCTAGTTTTGTAACAAAAATTTCATATTACTTTTTCAGAAAATTTTTTTTTTCTATTGCTCATTACTACATAATTTTTTTTTACGTCTCCTTTTTGGGGTTTCCCATCAAGTGTTTTGTCTGTTTTCTTTTTTGTAGTATGTAAAATATTTACTAATATATTGTAATATTCTTATATTGTACTGTGCTTCTGATAAATTCCATGTCCTTAAAGCTGTGTGTGAAAGTTATGTAATAATACATGCTTTTGTTCTGATAAATTCCATGTACTTAAAGCTGTGTGTGAAAGTTATGTAATAATACATGCTTTTGTTTTTGCTAAAAATAAATTTCTTTCTTTCTTTTTTCTTTTGCCATTCAACTTCAGTCTGCTATATGCTGTTACACAGATGGCTCAATAGCAGAACAACATACTAGGGCAGGAGTGCTGATTGGCGATATTGCTGATAGAATGCTGCCTTACACAGTTAATTTCTACTACTTTAAAATATGTACTGATGAGTCGCACCTCCAAACAAAATTAGTGACAAAATAGACTAAAATGAGAACGAGATAGGGTTTTGTGAAGGCCTATCAGTATTGTAACAAAATATTTTATGTTATGTTAATTAATTTAAGTATTTGGTGGTCTATTTCATGTTAAAATAACACTATTATTAATTAGTTGGGCTATTTTACACTTAAATTACAAATATAATTAAACTACGAGGCGCCAGATCGATCCGGTAAAATATTCGATCCGGCCGGATTGACTTTCGATCTGATCTGTTGATCGATTATTTGATATACACGTTGTTTGAAGTGTAGTTTTATTAACATAAGTAATTTTATCTTGGTTTTTTGGAATTTTAAATTATTTTTTATTGTTTTATACTAAATTTAGAGTTAATTTGGGATTTAAAACTATATTTTTCAGTAGGTGCTGGTGTTTGTCTACTTTCTGGTAGTCAGTCAGTCCCCTTATTCCAGCACCCACCAAAGGATTTTTTATTTTCGACATTTATATTTAAAAAAACCGCAAATTAAGACATTTTACACTTAAAAACATTTTTCAAATATTGAAATCTTCAGTTTGTAGGTAAAAATGGCAACAAATTAAAAAAGTTGTGTGCTACACAGCACATACAAAAAGAATTTTTCAATTATTGGGTGCTGCGCGTGCGCCAATAATGCATACAATCTAAGCTTACAGTAGTCCTTGTATAATGAAGCTAAAAAAGGGCCACTAAAAGGGCAAGCACTAAAAGACACCTACCACACCTACTACACCTACCACACCGACGGACCAACCGAGGGGTGAAACACTCTGTGGATCGACCATCCGCCGTCCATCCACCGACCGTTCACCGACCATCGGTGAACAACCGTCCGCGCGGCTTGACTTTTTTGCTTTTTTAACTTTCTTATTATTATTATAATTATTATTATTAAGTCTGATTGATAGTCTCAAATGTTTATTATAGTGTTTATAAATGTTTAAAATGAAAGGTTAATGTATCCTTAAAGGTTAAGGTTAACTTATAACGGTACAAGTACTAAACGTGTACCAAAAATCAGTTTGAGAATTCCACCCAACAAACATAAATAAAAAACATGTTTCTAGGTCAATTCTGACTTTGCGATCTTAATTTTGGGCATTAAAATGTGATTAAACTACCCTTTAAGAAAATAAATGGTGTTTTATAGCCAAAAAATAACCTTTTTTAAAGGTACATTTTATGCTGTTAAGAAAATTTTTTTAATAGTGCTTTAACCAATATGAATGAATATTTGTTAGATTGTCGAGAGTCTGGTGGTTCTAAAAATTTTTTTACTTTTTTTCTGGTCTTCACCAATTTTGTACAACACCGCTTAAAAATAAATCAAAATTCAGTCGTGAAAAAAATTAAGATTTAAAAAATGGGATTAATTTAATAAAAATGCCTCATAATACAGTTTAGCTTGATTTTTAGGCTTTGCTTAGGCTTAGAAAAAATAAATTGTATCAGTATTTTGTTGTCCAATGTATCCATTATTTTGTATCCATGGACATCGCTTAGACGTCCATAATAATCCACAGTAGCCGCACTCATAAAAGGCGATTAACCAAGGATTAACCAAAGATTAAACATGGACGTCTTTTTGTCCTGGACAAAGAGAGAATCGGATTAAAAAGCTAATAAAAACTGACTTTAAACGCGGTTTTTGGGCTTTTTCTCATGTTTTATTACTTGAAAAGTATACATACTGTTTTAACGAAAGTATTTTTATATAAATAATTGTCAAATTTTAAGAATATTTGAAAAAAGTTAAATACATGATATTGTTAATTTTTGATTTCGAAATAAAAAAAAATAAAATTGAAAAAGGCGAATTTTATTTCGATTTTGCATTGGTTCACATTATTAATTTAAATTTATAAAAATTTAATTTCTCTGTATGTTTGATTATGTTATAAGTTTATTGTACATTATTAATCATTATTTAAAGGAATTGAGTCTTTTATCAATTTATATTATATTATGTAAGCCAATGCAAAAGCTAATCAACAATCGTTGGTTAATCCTTGGTTAATCGCGCTTTATGAGTGCGGCTACAGAGTGTTTCACCCCTCGGTCGGTCCGTCGGTGTGGTAGGTGTAGTAGGTGTGGTAGGTGTCTTTTAGTGCTTGCCACTAAAAGGGCAGTTACTAAAAATGAGCGCGCGAAACGCTCGCTCCGCGCGCGCGAATTTTTCGCGCGCGAAATTTTTTATAAATAGCACCACACCACAATCATTCCTAAGCCTAAGCAAAGCCTAAAAACAACCTAAACTTTTTTCGCGCAGCTATTTGTTAAAGTTCAGGTTGTTTTTAAGGCTTTGCTTAGGCTTAGGAATGTATGTGGTGTGGTGCGATTTATAAAGAAATTCGCGCGCGAAAAATTCGCGCGCGCGGAGCGAGCGTTTCGCGCGCTCATATTTAGTAACTGCCACTAAAAGACACCTACCACACCTACTACACCGACCGACCTAAGCAACCTAAGCAAAACCTCAAAATCAAACAAAACATTAAATTTAGCTTGATTTTAAGGTTTTGCTTAGGTTGCTTAGGGAAATTTTTAGAAACAAGAGGAGTTTCACCCCTCGGTTGGTCGGTCGGTGTAGTAGGTATGGTAGGTGTCTTTTAGTGCTTGCCCTAAAAAGGGCTAACGGTAATTCCCATGGACCATGGACCAACATGGACCCAACATGGACTCGCCCATGAGGGGTGAAAGACTCACTTTAAAAATACAAAACAATATAAAATTGTTAGTTTTAACTTTTAAACGGCTTAGGCTTAGGCTTAGGATGATACTAAGCCTAAGCCTAAGCCTAAGCCTGAGGTGCACTAACAACTTTACATTGTTTTGCAATTTGATTTTGTAATGTGCAAAGCCGAAGATTTAAAAGTGATTTTTTTGGAAGCGGCATTAGTACATACCACTCACCAGCGCCTACACATGCACACACAACCGCTTGAAACAGAACTTTCAAAAAAAGTTTGGGATCATTTGTTGCAAAAACGTTTTTTTAATTAATCTTATTTAAGGAAATTATTTGGTAAGCAAATTTACAAATAATTTTAAATTCAGTAGCTTAATAATATTCCTCTTTTAAGCGGCTGTATATTCGCCCAAATAAAATACATCACAGCTACAACTATTTATTAGCATTGTTACAACAGAATGGGACACACTCAATAATAAATCAATGGAAAGTGACTTAATGTATCGTGGTTAAATCCTATCTAACTAAAACAAATCACAGACACAATTATTAAATATTCATTGTGACACATAATCGCATTTTTAAAACAATATGAGTGGTTATAAACAGTCATGTTTCCATCAGTTTTGTACCTTGTTTGACTTATTCTGTTTTGGAAACTATATCTTGTATACTTTAAATCATTATGCCATGCAGACAAGAATGTCCACAGTTGATGTAAAGTGCAGACCAATAGTGTTTTACAAAACAATAAAATTTCTTTGGAACTAATAACTCAGAGTGTAGTCTGTCAAATTTTACTAAAAGGTTTTATCTACTGTTTTATGGCAATACTCAATGGCTGATTTAATTTCAACACTAAGAAAAAAGCGCAATGGGGACTCGGCTAAGATGGTCAGCCACAATAATTTTCTATACTACTTTGACAAAAAGTCGAAACAAAATCCCGATTTGTTTTTTTATAAAGGCATAAAACATAGGAGACAGGACGGAAACTGCCCTGCGAGAATTTGGATCCAAAATGGAACTGTATTACCAGGTTTTCCTCGAATTCATCATAATCACGAAGGTCAAAAATCTGAGACAGAAGCCAAAAAAAATACTTAATGTGGTGAAAGAAAGTGCGTCTGGTAGCCGAGAAAAGCCCAGAAACATCTTGGCACAAACTCTTTTGAACATTACAGAAGATGTAAGCGGAGCTCTTCCAAGCAGTACTGCTATGAAGTGCCGGATGCGCTATATAAAAAATAAATCGCAGTTTGGGCTTCCGGCTTTAACTTTAACCCTTCTTGTAATTCCTCAAACAATGCGAATAAGTATGAATATATTTTGCCCAGTTTCAATAAATAAATGGTTTTATTAAACGAAGCCGTACGACATAGTGATATAGAGTTTTATTATTATTTTGCTATACAAAAACTAAAAATATAGCAGAAAAAATAGGGTGATTTCCTAATATTTACATATTTATTTTTATTGATTAGTTTATTAATAATAATAATAACAACAAAAAATGATTGTTAATTTTTAGATTAAGGTTCTGTAAGAAAATTTTGATAACTGTATCTCCTTTATAATAAGCGTGCCAATCAAAAAAGTATATCATCATAGAATAGATCCCAAGCTATTTAAGGAGCTTCCAGACGGATCCTTATTCTTGCAGTACGACAGTGGGCCTGGTGAAAATCGAATTTTAATGTTTGCCACTAATCATGCACTAAATCTTCTTCAACAATCTTCCAGCTGGTACAACAGTTTTTTTTACATATTTGGTCAAAAATTTAAAAATTTTGCAATACAATTCAAGATTTTTCGAATTTTTTTTTGAATTTATAATTTAATAATAATTTATATAAATAATTTATAATTTATTTTGAAACTTTACATCTTTTTTTTTGAATTTAAAAAAATAAATTGAAAATTTTTTTAAAATGTTTTAGAATTTCTCAAAATTGCATGAAATTTTTCTTAAATTTTAAAATTTCGAAACTTTTAAACATTTTTTAAAATTTTTATAAATTATTTTTGAAAGCTTCAAAATTGTTTTATAATATTTATGTAAAGGTTTGCTGACGGAACATTCGATGCCGCGCCGTCTTTGTTTCAACAATGCTACACAATTCATGCAGATCATCAAGGCGAAGTTCTGCCACTTGTTTTTTTCTGTCTTCCTCACAAGAATGAAGGAACGTATCTTCGCGCTTTGCGGGCTCTTAAAGCTAGAGTACCAGGGCTTATGCCTGAAAAATTAATGACAGATTTTGAATTGGGCGCTATTAATGCATTTGAGGTAAAAAATCACATAATAAACGATGCTGATAGTTTTTATTCATTAAAATTTGGAAGGCAATCAGTTTATTAAAATAATTTAATATGTGTTAAATATTTTATTCTACTTCTTTTATTGAATTCAATTTCAAAAATAAAACATGCATTAGAATTTCATTCCCTCCATTTCATATATAATTACTTAATATTACAAATAATTCATGAAAATATTGCAACAATAAAATGGAGCTCTGGAGCTCCGTGCTCTTGGGAACATGACTCAAAAGATCAATAGTGTTTGTAAACTTATATTACTTTTAGACCGAGTTTCTTGGTATCATTTGTACTGGTTGTTTTTTCCACTTGCGCCAATGCATTCAGCGAAGAGTTCAACGAGAAGGGCTTACAACGCTTCAAAATGAGGATTACAACTTCCGGCAGTTTTTAAAAAAAATTACAGCTCTCGCATTTTTTCCGCCTCGAGAAGTTGTAGACGTTTTTGAAGAGTTTTTCGACCATAATCATCCAGAATTTGATCCTCGTGACCAAGCAGTTGTAGATCACATGGAGGATAATTTTATTGGCCGCATGCGATACAACAACCGGCGCGATCCACCTAGGTTCCCAATTGCTTTGTGGAATATTCATGAGCGCACTTTGCTGGGTGAGGGCCGCACAAATAATGCGGTTGAAGGTTGGCATAACGCTTTTAACCGGCACATGGTTGAACGTCGCCCAAACATGTTTAAATTTATCGACGTTATTAAAGAGGAAAATGCCCTTATTCAGGAGAGAATACGCTCTCTTGCTAGAGGAGAAGCGCCAAGAGTGGCTAAAAAAATACCGCGATGTTCAAAATAATCTTGTAGCAATTCTTCGTGGTTATATAGATGGAAATCGTACCCGCGCTGACACAATTAGAGGGTTAACCTATAATTACAACTATTAAAATAAATCAGCCATACCATGCAAATTTAAGAATTAATTTTTGAATTAAAAGGAATATTAAATTATTGAATTCTTTTCTAAAATAGAAGCACTAAAGAAAAATTAAGTGTGGATGAATTAAAATAACCATGCAGTTAAACCTAAACGTAAACCCAACGTGGCTGCAATAATTGTTTGTTGGATTAAAAAATGCCCTCCATTAAGTAACCATTCAAATCACAAGAATCTGAGGTCACTTTATCAGCCAATTATATTCGATTGATTTAATAAAGAGTATTTGTTTCATAAAGTGACGTCAGATTCTCGTGATTTCAGTGGTTACTTAATGGGGGAGTATTTTTTAACCAAACGAACAACTGTTACAGCACGTTGGGTTTAACTTTAAGTTTTATTTTATTACCCACAAACTGAACTTACTAATTCAATTTGTTTTTTCCGCAATATATTTTTTTGGTTTTAAGTGTGTTTTAAAATTATGTAAAATTTACTTGCAAAATATGATATTTTTATTCATTTTTTACAAAAATTTGTAAAATTAAATTTTTCTTTACAAATGTTTTTAAAATTCTGTACTTTTACAAGGTTTTGCTTCTAGGAATTTTTTTAAAGAGTAGAGTAGCTGAATTACTTTCAGTAAAGTCTTGATTTTGTGCTACTATACATTGTATATAACAAAAATAACTGAGCAAAGTTAACCGATCATAATAAATTAATTGCCATATATTAGAAATATATCATAATAGATTTTTATAATATACAATTCGTTTAATCTGTTTTTTTGTATTATTGTATTATATTTTGTTATTACACATTATGAAAATGAAGTTGAAAATAATATTAAGAATTTGTCTATTTCAATTTCCAAGAGGATAATGTAATTAACATTAAAAAATTTCGAATATTAAAAGTGGTTCAGAAAAATATAAAAAACAGAAAATGAAAAAAAAATTTGTTTTTTAAATTCTGAAAGACCATGAATGCCCCCTCCCCACAACTACTAAATAAAGCTCAATTAAAATAATAAGGTGATTTTTATGATTTTCAAATAGACAAATTTTAAACACTTTGTAAGTTACACCTTTGTTTTTATTTAGCACAAATCTATATGTATATAATATAATATAATATGTACAGTGATTATGATCTATAATGTCATTATTTGTTAAATTTTTAATGTAAGCTACCTAATTAAGCACACAATTAAAATATTTCACAACAAAATTATAAAACATTTTTGAAAGAAAAAAAAATTAAAAATGCAGGGTTTATGTTATTGTGATGTGTCTAAAATTTCTAAAACTAATGCGTAATTAAGTGGCTAATATTGTAGAAGATTATTATAAAAAATTATATTCCATAATTCAAATGAAATACTATTATAATAACCCTTTGGGATTCTTTCCGCTGGAAATCCGCACAATGTATTCTACGTCAATGCTGAGGGTGTTAAACTTCGCGTGGGACGAGACGGGGCGCGGAGTGAAACATGTTCAAGCACTGACGCGCAATACCTTCTGCGGATTTAGAGTGGTTTTTGGACGAAAAGATCATAACGAGGTAATATGTGAATGTAATAATTTATATTGCCAAGACCTAATTTCGGTAAAAACGCAAATTTTTATTATTGTTTTAAAATTAAAATTTGTCTGCTTGTCAAACATGTTAGCTTGTTGGTTGCATTTTTCACAATAAAAATTATGAGTCACGCATTTCATGTTAAATATTATAGCCTCCAATTACAATGCCAAATATTAGTTTTTAAAACATCCATGATTTCATAAACGGTATAATCTTATATTTTTTAGCTGTTTTAATCATAAATATTTAAACATTTCGAAAAAAAAAACATTTATTTATTTAAAATTTTAATAAAAAAATATATAATATTATTGAGCACAATTATCTTTTAAGTAATATATTATTTACAAGTTAAATAATCTGTAAGGGCATTTTTTAAAAAAAAGTAAGTTTTATTAGCAACAAAATAATAAGTTTGAAAATAAAAATATTAGCTTTGGGTTGTGTATTTGTGTACTAAAGGGCCATATGATGAACACACAAAACCTAAAAAAATCAATGCGAAATAATTAGTCGATCGTATCGGAATCAATATTTTCCAGATTTAAGTCATATGAATTAAAACCACAAAAGTAAAATAATTTGTTAAAATGCTTTTTAGTTATCAAACACTATATAAAAATATTTACACAAACATAAAAAATATGTTTTTAAGGATAAATAATTGTTTCAATTTACTTTATTTCTTTAAAATCCATCGTTTTTTTTTAATTTTAAAATATTTAGATACATTTTTTCAAAACGGGTCGGCAAAACGTCGCATTGAAGAAAAGCACGAAATAACAATCAAATTAAATAATATTTTTGAAAATAACATTAAAGGCTTGTTTAGCAATTTCAAATTAATCAATATTTATTTAAACTTTCTTAAAGCAAAGAAAAACAATTGTTGTAGAAGGAAAATAATTTTTTTATCAATCACAATTTTATTAAAATTTAAATTCTCTGATTTTATTGTGTAATAGTTTTAAAATAAACAAAAATATATGTTTTTTGAAGAAAATCATGTTCTCTACTAATTTCGTGCAAAAATTCTTGTTTTAAAATTATATCCATGTAATTAGAAACATTTTTTGAATCTGCGTCGGCGAAACGTAGCATCGGCCAAATGGTCCGGGGGTGAAATGATCATTGGCGTAAAAGTCGTCGGCGTAATAGTCGTCGGCGAATTGTCGTCGGCGTAATGTAAGGCAACCTAAAAAGGCAGTTAGTAATCCATAGCCGTAGCCGCACTCATAAAACGCGATTAACCAAGGATTAACCAACGATTGTTGATTGGCTTTTGCATTGACTCACATAATAGAATATAAACTGGTAAAAAAATCAATTCCTTTAAATAAAGATTAATAACGTACAATAAATTTATAACATAATCAAACATACAAAGGACTTAAATTTTTATCAATTTAAATTAATAATGTGAAACAATGCAAAATCGAAATAAAATTTGTCCGTTTTAATTTTATTTTTTTTATTTCGAAATTAAAAATTAACAATATCATGTTTTTAATTTTTTTCAAATATTCTTAAAATTTGACAATTATTTATATAAAAATACTTTAATTAAAACAGTACGTATACTTTTAAAGTAATAAAACATGACAAAAAGCTAAAAAACCGCGTTTGAAGGCAGCTTTTATCATCTTTTTAATCCGATTTTCTCCTTGTCCATGACAAAAAGACGTCCATACTTAATCTTTGGTTAATCCTTTGTTAATCGCGCTTTATGAGGGCAAACTGGAAAGTACACCGACACCGTCCACCGACACCGACCCCTTTTGCTGCCAATTATTATTTCTAAGCCTAAGCAAAACCTAAAAATTCAAATAAAATTACGGTAGAATTTGGTCAGATTGGTGGAATAGTATTGGTGCTCCTTCCCAGCTTTGCCCTTTTATGAGTGGGGCTACCGGCATTCTTCAAGTATAACCCATTTCATTACATGAACTACTTTAGGTATAGACAAACTAACAGTTTAAATCCGTTATTTTTCAAGTACAATTATTTAAAATTACATATTCTTTTGATAAATTTTAAGAAAAACACGTAAACCTAAAATTTCGGTCATGGTAAAACTCATGAGCAACCTCAATCGTGGATTGTAGATCTTAGTTTCCCTAAGCAGCCTAAGGAAAACCTTAAAATCAAACTAAAGTTAAGTGTTAAGTAAAGTGTAAATTGTAAAACACACAATGGTCTTTTTTCTGTTCTCCACCAAAACCATTCTTTTGTTTTATTTAAATTTGCATACAACAAAGTGACAAAATTTATACCTCACGTTTTTGTATGTTTTGTAATATTATTAAAAGTAATAATTAAAACGATGTTTCGTTTTTTTTTTAAATTCAATTTGAGAATTAGTACAATTTAAATAATAAAACATGTTTCTATTGGAAATTCTGGGGGATCCAGATTCTGGGGATTCTGAGATCGTGCTTACTTATGGTGAATAATTAATAACCAATTTTGGTTTGCTATGGTTTAAAAGTTCTGGTTTTTTTCACATTTTTCTTGCGTTTAAAAGGCTAACTCGGTTTTACTCAACTTTTTTTACGCGACTTTTATTGTTAAGGTTAAGCATATGCGTTCCTAAGCCTAAGCGAAGCCTTAAAAACAACCTAAACTTTAACAAATAGCTGCGCGAAAAAACTTTAGGTTGTTTTTTAGTCTTTGCTTAGGCTTAGTAACGCACAAGCTTAACCTTAAAAATAAAATTCGAGTGAAAAAAGTCGAGTAAAACCGAGTTAGCCGTTTAAAATTACTCATATTTTGATTTTATTTAATTTTGAGTTAAGTTAATTGGATTACTAACTGCCTGGCAGTTAGTAATCCGAGGCGCAAGGCGCGCAAGTATTTTTAGGCGTATGCCTCAAAATTCGCAAAAGGCACAAGTTTGGCTTGGTGTAAAAAAAGGAGGGAAAATATACACCAAAATCAAATTTAAATTTCTAC
>JASAMX010026548.1:0-19604 GCA_030248175.1 Microlaimidae sp. YZB2_3
TGAATAGCTTCTTCAATAGTTTCTGGGAGAGGCTGGTCTTGAGATTCCGGAATAAAAATAGTCAATAGACCTGCCACTAGTCCGGAGAACCCAAATATCACCATTGGCACAGCGGTCAGTTTGATATTCTAAAAAATCTAAATTTTAAAATTTTAAATTATAGGATTTTAAAAACTTTTTTAAGAATACTAATGCAGTAGCGACATTTGACTGGGTAATATGTAACGACACTAACAATACATCGTTAAATTTTTCACCGAGAACAAAAACAAACTGTCCCATTTGCTCAGTTTTATGCGTTTGATTTTAAAAATTTTAACGAATTCTTGGTATTTTACAAACATAATGAAGTATTAAGTTATGAAGTAAGCTATTACTTACTTTAATAGCTGTGCATGTGCAAAAGAATACATTAATAATTTTTACATGAAGCAAATTAAATCCAGGAACTCATGCACAGTACTTAACTGTGGACAAACACTGGATTTTTTCTGACTAATCTCTTATTTTGTTCCGTTTCAAACCGAAGTTTTGGTGGACTGATACATTGAACTGAAATAAAATAGAATAGGTTTCGGGTTCGAGTTTTGTGACCCTTTTTATATTTATTAAACAAACAAAAAAACATTTAATCTAAAAATTCAGGCGCGTAACCGATGTTGTTTCTATCGAGCACATTATATCACTTACTTCCTTTAAAAAACCAAGGTGATAAAACCGACCATTCACCGAAAAACTTAGACTACGGGTATATCTTCAGTTGTTAAAATGCCTATGTATTCCAGCGCTTTGAATTGGAAGTTTAAAGAAAAATTTTATATTTTCATTATTTTTTTCCTTTCTTTACGTATTTCTACTCTTTACAACCATAGTTTTCGAGTGTTGTCACGTTCAAAATAGAAATAATCCCAACATTTTAATACCGATATTTATTTTAAATTGTATAAAAAACCTACGTTTTGTGCGATAAGATTGATGTAAGGTGCCAGCAAGGAGCCCAAGTTACCCATTAAAAGGCTTAAGGCAATGGCCGCTCCTCTGATTGATGTTGGGTAAAGCTCAAACGTCACTACAAATATTATATTAAAACTAGCAGTGACGCAGAGTTTTCCTGTAAATGCCACCAAAAGCTGAGCCCATCCCAAACCTATAAACAATTAACGTTTACCATTATTTATTTAAAACACACACACATTCGTGTGTTGTATATTGACAAAAAATAAGAAAATATACTAATGTCAGCTAAACTTTTCAAATGTTTCATAAATAAATTTGGTCTTACCTTCAGGAACAGCTAAATACAGCAAACAGGAAGCTGAAGCAACTAGTAAGGTCAGCATTAAAGATTTTTTTCTGGCCCAAAGCAGCAGCGGGTAACATATCAGATAGCCAGGAATTTCAACAAGACCTGAGATTGCATTGTTAACAAAAATATCGCCACTAAACGTGGTTATTAAAAGTGATATCCCGAAATAAACGAAGCCGTTCACCAGCCTATAACATAAATAAAATATAATTAAAATCTAAATTTCCATAATTAGCTATTTATTTTAAGCCTTTTTGGTTATTTTCCAAATGCCTTTTTTTTCCTTGTGATTTAAAATATTTTTGGATTATTATTTTATTGGTTGTTTATGAATTTAAAAAGACCAAAAAATAATAACTTTTTGTTTTTCAAATAAAAGTTGTTTCAAAGTAAATGAATTATCAACTTTAACGTGGACTAGAGATGACATTTTTTTAAATACAATTCAGCTTTATCGACTTCATTTTTGGCACACGTTGGATGGTCATCATATCAACTCTTCGATTAAGAGAAAAAAGGGCGTCCGGAAATTTCGTTTTTTACAATTCGTCTTTAAACATCTCGTCTTCGAAAAACTCGTCTTTTGGATGCGATTTTGTAAACGCATTTTCAAAATGGTGAGTTTTCTCCCAAACGATAAAATTTTGTTTGATTTTTAGGTTTCGCTTAGGGTCAGGAAAAAATAAGGTTTTTACTCTTTAATTCAAAAAGCACATTATTAAATACAAATTTACTAAGATAAAGTTTTGCTTAATTTTTAGGTTTCGCTTAGGCTTAGGTTCGCAGTTTTACGAAACAAATCATTAAATAAAAGTTTTTGATGTTTAGGTTTTTGCTTAGGCTTTAGAAAAAAATTTTTGATTCATTGTTTAAGTCGCAAAATACGAGAAACTTGTCTTTTAAAAAGTACGTTTACAAAATCGCATCCAAAAGACGAGTTTTCCGAAGACGAGATGTTTAAAAGACGGGCTTTCCGAAGACGAGTTGTAGAAGACGAGATGTTGAAAGACGAATTGTAAAAGACAAAATTTCCGGGAACCAAAAAAGAGTGCTAAAAGCCTGACGGAGAACGCGCCAGAACTGCTTAATACTAAAATAGGCTGCTCTTCACATGCGCTCCGGCCGGTGTTTAGTTTTAATCAAATAAAACTTGAATTTTCTTAAAGCTACGGTACAGACGTCACTATAATTGTTGTAATAGTATTATTAATGATAGTATTATGATTTTCGTAGCTATTTTAACTAAGAAAATTGCTGTAATAGTAAAAATTTACCAGTTGAAGAAAAGATTTAACGTTCGTAAGGCCAATTTAGGGTTTTTGAAGACTACAAAAAAGTTAGTTTCAGTATACGTTTGAGAGTCTTCGTTCTAAAAATTAATTAAAAGCATAATTTTTGTTGATGAATCAACAGATAAATTAATTAAAATTTAAAAGTTGTAAATAAAATAATAAGAATTCTCAAATAAAGCACAGATAAATGCAAATTGACACAATATAGTTTTTTTGGACTTGATTGATGTGTTATTATTCTGTCTGTATGTCGAACACTATTGTCTGATCGGTTGTTTTTAAAACAGTGTAATTCTAAGCCGAATTCGTATTCCAAAGCTTGAAATGTTATAATGACTGCGCCGATGCTGTTTCCGAGGGCTCCCTATCATAAGAGTACGGCACGAAACAGTACCACAAAATAGTCCCCGGTTTTGCAAAAAAGTACGCACGAAACAGTACTGGAACAAAAGAGTACGGCGCAAAAAAGTACGGACACAAAAGAGTACTGAGATATTGCGTGCAGGAACTAGCAGATTTTAGTGATTCAAATAGAAATTTGCATATTTAAGAAATCAATATACGCATATTAAAGTATAGGTACCTTACTGGAACTCGGTTTATACATAAAGTGTGCAATATACATAAGTGTCACAATAATGGATAATTACCGTGTCTCCTACTTATCTTTTGTAGTATGCAGATCAAACGATCGAAATTTCGCGCGCTTTCGAGGGTTGATCTGCATACTACGAAAGATAAGTAGGAAATACGGTAATTATCCATTATGGTGACAATGACAACTATGTATATTGCATATTTCACGTATAAACCGAGTTCCAGTGCAAGGTGCCTATAATTTTTGGGCCGTGAGTGTTGGTAAGTATTTTTGTTCCATTTATTTTTCTTTCGTGTTAGGTAATTAGAAGTAAACACACAAACGGTGTATAAAAATTATCGTGTACATGTAGTAAAACATGGGAATTCCAGATTTATCTTGATTAAAAAAATAACTTTTTTTATTTTAATCGTATGTTCTTAAATGCTAATAAAACACGTTTTGACTTTTGCTTAAAAAAATTAATCGATTGAAATAATAATCCATTCCAATATCATGCTCCGCAGCTCCGGCCATTTAACGTGGAGGGAGTTCCGGAGCTCCGTTACTTAAATGAGCGATTTTAAGCTTATTTAGGCTTGAAATACATTTTAAAGGACTCTAGCTGTATTTGTAGGACTTTTTTTAATGTTTTAAATAAGTTTTGAAAAAATATTAGTTTACAAAAAAATTTTGACAAAATAATTAATGCATTACTTTTTAATTATTCACGAACTTATAAAAACTTCATAAAAATATTCCTAAAAGAAAAAATAACTTAAAACATTTTTCTAGTTAAAATATGTTGGAACTCGTACATTTAAGCATAAGAAACTTTGAAGGAACATTAGCCAACTGCGGATGGCAGGAAGGATCATTAATAATGAAGCGTAATTTGTTATCTACGATTTTTTTAATTTCTTTTTTTTAAAATAAGTTAGAAAACATGAAAAACCCACGGCTTAACTACCAGTAAATTTTAAAAATGTAAAAAAATTTAAAATGAAAAAAGTTTTAAAACGTACCTGCGGTAGGCGCTAACAGCTCAAGGGGCTCACAGTGCCGCTAACACTCACTATGTAATTATAAACAAAGAAAATTCAAAGAACTTTATTAAATGGTCTATTAAAAATAAAAGAGTTTGCTGTATAAAACGTTGTTCATTGTATTTTATCGTAATTAAGTTAAGCAGCTGTTAGTAGTAATCGTTTTAACATTAAGATATTTCTTTAGTACTCTTTTGTACCAGTACTGTTTTGAGTCAAACGCAAAACGTGAATATCTCACTCTTTTGTGCCAGTAATCTTTCGTGCCAGTACTGTTTTGTGTCAGAATCGCGTGGTGTAGCAAACGCAATTCACACAGGACTCTTATGTGCCGTACTGTTTTTTGACGGTACTGTTTTGTGGCGTACTATTTCGTGCGTACTCTTTTGCAAAACCCGGGACTATTTTGTGCTACTGTTTCGTGCCGTACTCTTATGCGTCGGCCCCGTTTCCGAGCGTATAAGATAATTGTATAATAAACCAACATTTACCATTTTATTCTTTGTTATTGTTTTAACCCAATATTTTTTATTTATTTTATTCATAGCTTTAAAATTGAGTAATATAATTGTTATTTGTTGTTATTTTAACCATTTAACACCAACGCTATAGTTCCTGGTACTTCTACGTACCATATTAGAGCACAGCTTGTGCACTACACACATGCAAAAGTCTTCTTAATTAATTTTTAAAAAAAAGCACGCGTGGCAAAGGCGAAAAAAAAAGCACCCATGCTCAAGGCGGAAAAAAGCACCCGAAAGGAGCGCATGGCAAATATTCTCAGCGGCGTTTATTTTTTACGTTATAAGTAGGAAATTATTGCGTCCAAAACTTATTATAAGTATTAAGTTATAAGTTATTATGAAATTTAAATTAAATATTCAGTAGCATGCATTTATAGTTTAAAAAATTTTTTATTTTTGCATTTGGTTAATAAACATAAAATTTAATTTAAAAGTATTTAAAAAGCAAATAAATAAAAAATAAAATAAAATTGATTTTAATTTATTGTGATTTTTGCGCTAAGTAATTAATTCTAATAACTGACAAGCAATCTGTTTTAGCCGCAAATTTGCATGAACTTTAAATATGCGAATTTTCTATTAATAATTACAATACTATAAAATCCATGAGAAAGTTTTTTACACACCTTTTATTTTCGTTTGTAAAATTTAGCAGTTTCTTTTACAGTGTAGGTTATATCGGCGGTGTTAGTTTTAACGTAATCATACACTGGTATTCACAAAACTTTGGACCGTGTTTATTCGGACTGGGTTCGTCTGCTCTGGCGGAAAACCTGAACCGGGTCTAAAATTTAAAATCGTCATCGGCATACGTTTTAAGTAACTTTTTTCACAAATTTTAAAACTTTTTTGCGAAATACAACACACATATACTATTTTTTTGTTTTACAAATGCCTTTTTGATAATTTTTAGACGACATAAAAATTTTGGAGTCGGTTAAGTTTTTCCGCCAAACAGACAGAAACAGATAGTCAGTCTCAAATACAACCAGTCCGAAGTTTTATGAATACCAGTGATGGTCTTTTCGTTTCCGTTTTTTTTTTTATTATTATTTTTGTCCAATGCTACATAATAAATATGAAATAAGGTCAACTCGTTTAAATTAATTTGACAAAAAACTTTTAGTTTTTATTCGATTTTCAATCTAAAAACAAGATTGATTTTATGATTCATTTATTTTCCAAATTATATTATAATCGTTAAAATTGTTCGAAGTTGCGGCGAAAGAACGGAACCTTTTAAAGTTTCAATAACTGTAATCGGCATTCATAAACTTACTAAAACAGCGTTGGCGAAGTTTTGTACTATAATGTACATAAAAAAGCCGGAGTTGTTAGAGCCATCTATCCCTACGATTACAGTAAAACACCGTCCGTTTTCAGAAAAGAACGGATTATTTGTATTTTAATCATTCTTGCAAAAATTAATAAAATAATAACGTCAAAATCTTTAAAAACTCCGAGCAAAAAGTTTTATACACAATACTGATAACGTGGTAAATAAACACCGCTGCATAATATTTGTCACGCGCTCCTTTCGGGTGCTTTTTTTCACCTTGTGCACGGGTGCTTTTTTTTTCCGTAAACCAATTTTTGCATTTGGTATTAAAATAAAAATTACCTGTTCGTTCGCATTGGTGTTTTCATCGTCGTTTATATCGTTGAGCGGAATCATAAAATTAGGTTCGATAGTTTTACCGTTCCATCTAGCTGCCCGTTGAAGAATTTTCATTGCCTCTTCTTTTCTATTTTTGTTCAATAACCAGCGAGGAGATTCAGGAAGAAGCCTGAAAGAAGCAGTATATAATATTAGAATTAAATAGGATTAAGGCCTTAATAAAAGAAGAACGATATAGTTGAAACAGGTACTCGCAGTGTCAACAAAAATTTTTTTTAAATTTTTTAAAAAATTGAGGTCACAAATTAAAGGCGCGATGGGTTATTAAAAAAATCGATTTTTGTACTATGTCTTTTAACAATCGACCAAAGTCGTATAAGAGATATTCAGATGTAAAAGTGAGTTTGGAACTTTCGAATCACCATATTTTTTTGTTGGAAAACTGCGCAAAAACCACTGAAGAAAAACTACTGCAAAATACTTTTTCTGAACTGAACATCCTTCGGAACGACCAATCAGCGGCGCGCCAACTATTGTCATGCAACTTAAAACGGGACCAGGACAATTTGCTCCTGCCAATTCGCTCCCGGAATATTCGCTCCCGGGACAATTCGCTCCTGGACAATTCGCTCCCTGGACAATTTGCTCCCTGGACAATTCGCTCCCGGGACAATTTGCTCCCGGGACATTTCGCTCCCTGAGAAAATCAATTCTTGGAGAAATTGTAGGAGGGACAGTTCGCTCCCTGGTCAATTCGCTCCCAGGAGTTTTTATAAACGCAAATCCTATCAAACCTATTTTATTAGGAAGAATTCGCTCCCTGGACAATTCGCTCCCTGCCCAATTCGCTCCCGGGATTTTTAATAAACTCGATTCTTATATAATTTACTTTACTGTACAATTCGTTTTCTGTACATTTCGCTTGCTCCCTCTGAAAGAACGATTTTTGGTGAAATTGTAAGAAAGTATTTTGCTGCCGTTACTTCTAATAAACATAATTTTTATAAAGCATATTTTGTTTGGGACAGCTTGCTTCTAAAAGTTTTTGATTTTTTATATTTATTTTTTTATATTTATTTATATTTAATCACGAATTGTTTTTTGCAAAAGATAGATGGCTGCCAGAGCTTTCCTCCAAAACAAGTCACTTCCACAAGATATCTCTCCAGCGCAATTTTTAATAAAGAACTCATTTCCACTACTTTTGTTTACTGTTTGTTTTTATTGGTTTTCTGATTATAGTGAACATTAACCGACTGTATGGATCAAAAAATCCGAATAGATTTGATTCGCCGCCAAAAAGATATTTCGCCAATAAATTAACACAAAAAATTTTCCTAAGATTTTTTTTAGAATCAATGATTACATTGCTACCCACCGGTAATTCATATTCTGAAGAAATTAATGATTTTTTAGTTATTTTTTGTAAAAATGATGTAATTTATTGATTGTTTATTGTTAATTTATTATTGATTTATTTGTCATGTAAACTAACCTATTTTGTAAAACTATATAAACTAAATTAAAAAATAAGTGAGCATAACAGAATGCTTAGTTTTTGTATATTATATTGTATTTATAAAAACAATGTTTATTATATCCATTTAACAATTTTTTATATTCCATAACTAACCAAAACAACTTCTTTAAAAGGCATATAAGCAATGTTAAAAATATGAGAAAAAACATTAAAATTAATATTAAAATTTATAATTAAAAATTAAATGAGATCATATAAATGCGTTTAATAGTAATGTTCCTACTCTCCAATATCATACTCCGGAGCTCCGGCCATATCAAGCCGAGAGAGCTCCGGAACTCTAGAGCTCCGCCCCTTAAATGAGCGATTTCAAGCGTATTTAACCTTGAAATATGTTCTAAGTTATTCTAGTTGCATAGGGCTTTTTTTGTTTTTAATAAGTTAAAAAAAAAATTAGTTTACAAAAATTTTTGATAAAAGAATTTATGTTATTACTATTTAATTATTCATGAAATTAGTACCAAAATAGGGAGGAGCTCCGCAGCTCCGGGGATCGCTCTGGAAAAAAAAGTTGTATTAAAATATAAACTAATTCTCGCAATAATCAAGAATTTTTTAAAAAACTTGGCATTAAAAGTTTGTTTGTTGCAAACGCAACTTTTTTTTATGAAACCTTTTCCAAAATAACGAATTTTTTATGAACAGATATAAGTTAATAAATTTTAAATAAATAAACCCCAGGTTCAAAAAAGGCTTATATTTTTTCAGCTTCAAAATTTTAGGATTTAAATTTATTTTTTCATTTTCTTTCTATTCTATTATTATACCAACTATTTTTTAGTCATGTCCCCCGAGCTTCTTGCTGCAGATTTTTTCGGAACTCCGTAACCCTCGGAGTTTCCATCTTATGTTTGTGCTAACTTCATAAATAATTAAAGAGCAGTGCCATTAGATATTTTGTGAAAAAATTTTTGAGAATAGTTTTTAAACCTTTAAAAATAAAAAATTGTCCTAAAAATGCGAATAAAATAATTGAAAGCATGTTTTAAGTTCAAATAAGTTTAAATGATATAGACGTAACAACATCATTAAATCAAAAGCTTAATTTAAAAAACACTTAGCGCTTCAGAGCCAGAGAATGAACCTCACGATAGTCAAAACCCTCCCATTTAAACGGAAATTGTTCAGTGTTAATCTTCTTTACAGGGTTATAACGTTATAGAATCACTTTTAGCCATTTAGTGCTTATGAAAAAAGGAGATTTTTCATCCATTGGATATTTTTCCCAAGTACTAATAGGCTAAAAGTAATTCTGTTAGCTCCTCCCATACAACCATTCCCCCAGAGAAAAACATATATGACGTGATCACGAATACTATATGACATTTTCATGGTCCTTAAAATCCTGACGTGCCGGCGGCGAATTGATCCATGCACATAACCTGGTGGAAATTTACAAAACACAAATTTTACCTTTAATGATCATAATTAATTATTATCATTATTTCCACACTGAAAAATTAAAACCTTAAAAGTTTTTTTAAAAAAGAAGAGATTAATTATAACAATAATAGAAAACTAAAATATTAATCAATACAAAGTTGCTTTTAAAGACACTCGTAAAATTTATTTCATATAACATGTAAAACATAAAAACTTCATTCACAAAATTTAAAAATTTTTTTAACATTCATAAAAACTTAAGATTTTCACATAGAGTTTAGCCAAAATGTGTAAAACATTATGAAGTGAGGCAACTGCGAATTACTGTATTTAATATTAACAAATAGCATAACTTTTAGTTATCCAGTTAAATAAAAGAAAACGATTTAACAAAATTTGTTTGCAATTTATTCCGGGGGCTAATTTTTTTGGAAAAAAATTGTCCATAAAAAGGTTTTATACAAGTTTGGGCTTAAAAAACCTTGCAAGTAAGGAGATAGGCGATGCATTTTTAAGAAGTAAGATTTCCAAGGAGCGAATTGTCCAGAAAGGGAGCGAACTTTCCCCAATGAATTAGGTTTAATAAAAATTGCGTTTACAAAAATTCCCGGAAGCTAATTGTCCAAGGAGCGAATTGTCCATCCTAGGATTTATCCAACAATTGATTTTCCCAGGAAGCGAATTGTCCCGGGAGCGAATTGTCTCGGGAGCGAATTGTCCAGGAAGCGAATTGTCCCGGGAGCGAATTGTCCAGGAACGAATTGTCCCGAGAGCGAATTGCCCGGAAGCGAATTGTAGTGGGAGCGAATTGTCCGGGAGCGAAATGGCGGTAGCGAATGGTCCCCAATTCACTTAAACCACACCGTAAATTTTCTGTTCACCGGGAAATAAAACTTGCCTCGTATGCGGGTAGGTTTTGAAGTGCAACGGCCTGGCGTCGCTCGAGCCATGATTTTTAACCATATTTGGTTTTTCGGGCCGGGCCGATATTTTAATAGTCGCAAACCGGCGAGACGTTCTTTTTTAAAGTAACACTATATAAAAAGGAAAAATGCGGACTCTCATGCCGGGCAGGGAGAAATAAAATAAAAAAGCGACCGGCCCGAAAAGACTTACAGCCAAGGCCGGTCAGCGTCCTAATCTTGGTTAAAAAAATCAGGCCAATGCAGCATGAAAAGCGTGGTAAAAGTAACCTATAGTCACTCTAAACGGTCCGGCTTCCCCACGGATTCCTTAGAGTCAGACATACTATCAAATTTAAATTTTTTTACTTACCAATAATAAAAGATAATAATTAGCAAAGGTGCAGCACATGCAACATGCAAGATTCTCCAATGTTTTGCTAAGTAAGCAATACCAGCCAATGCACCATAGCCAAGACCAAAGGATACAAAATATAAGGAACCCATAATTTTCCGAAGTTTCTTATTGCAGTATTCTAATCCTGTAATATTTTGTGTTTTGTTTTTTTTTGATAATCTAGGATAAATTTACAAAACTAGTTACAATAAACTTTTCGATATTATAATTTTATATGTGTTTGTTTTCGATTGTTTGTTTGTGATTAAAAAATAAACTTTCCTTTTTTGCTTTGAAATTTGTTTATTGTTTATGTGGGCTATAATTATTTTGTACTGCTTTCTGCCTCAAGTTATTCTCGCGACAAGTTTAAGCATATTCGAACAGTAAGTTTAATAGTGATTGATGTTTTATGACTATATTTTTATTGACATTATACATATTAATATTGATGTCAAGTCAGTTAAACAAAAACACAACAATAAAAACTAACTTCCAAGATAAAAAAGTAATAACTTTTACCTTCACATTCCACATACAAACTGCTTTAAAAATAAAGCAGAACAAAAAAGTAATATCAACTTAAACGTGAAATATAAAAATATTTCATTAGGAAAATCTATAGAAAGGAGTAAACCTTTAAAGCTTTTGTATAATTGACCGTTTTTTTGGCATTATATATCACTTAAAACTTTGTTCCAGTCAACTTTTCTTCACTCCAAGTTTACTTTCATTTTTAAGCTGCTTGGGACAAAAATCGAAATAAATTTTAGTTAATGGACTTGCCTAGCACATATAAAGCAGAGCTGCTGCATTGAACGCCTAGACCAATAAAAAACCTCATAGCCATGTAAACGTAAATATTAGGTATAAATGATGCACATATTCCAATAATAGAAGTAAAAACTCCGAAGAAAATCACCTAAAAATTAAAAATTATCTTTCTTAAAAGCATTTTAGCAAAACTGAATTAATTTTTTTATATCTTTTTTAATGAAGGTTTCAAAACTATAGGCACCTTGCACTGGAACTCAGTTTACACATGAAGTATGCAATAAACCTAGCGAGTCACCATAATGGATAATTACCGTATCTCCTACTTATCTTTTGTAGTATGCAGATTAACCCTCGAAAGCGCGCGAAATTTCGATCCGTTGATCTGCATACTACGAAAGATAAGTAGGAGATACGGTAATTATCCATTATGGTGACACTTATGTATATTGGAAACTTCATGTATAAATCGAGTTCCAGTGAAAGGTGCCTATTCTTTCTTAAATTTTAAAGTAAATGGAAAAAACAAAGCATTTTTATTTTTAGGTCAACAGTATTTTGTTTCAAATATTGTCATTCATGCTCGTTTGCACAAGAAACAAAGAAAGATTTTTAGTATATTCCTCTTTTTATAATATTTCAAAAAATTCATTGTGGTAAAAACTCGTACCACTGGCTTTCTTCCGTATCGGTCTGACAAAATGCCTGAAATGAACGTTCCAACCAAAGCTCCAAGTGATTTCCATAACAAAATATGGGAAATAAAAGCGGAATTTTTACATACCAAGGTCCACTAAACAAGTTTCATAATAAATTACGCATTATAAGCAAAAAATAGACAGAAATATACTATAGTGACAAAATTTAATCTAAATGAAATTGATTTAGAATTTGGGGAATTTGGAGCTTAGAGACTTTGAGCTCGAATTTGAAACACAAATAGCAACTCAAAATTAAAAGTAAGAAATCGCCAAAACCTTATACCTACATATATGTAGGCCTTAACATAAAAAAACCCATTTTTTATATTGTGTTTCAAATTTCTTTTTTTGCCACTAGTGTTGTTACAGTACTCAAATTTTATTTCAGTACCAGTACCAGTACTATGCTGGTTGTCTAAAAAAATTCCAGTAATGCTGGTTGTCCAAAAAAATTCCAGTACAAAAAAATTACGCATTATAAGCAAAAAAATAGACAGAAATATACTATACTGACAAAATTTAATCTAAATGGAATTGATTTAGAATTTGGGGAATTTGGAGCATTGATACCTTGAGCTCGAATTTGAAACACAAATAACAACTCAAAATTAAAAATTAGAAATCGCTAAAACCTTATAGCTACATATATGTAGGCCTTAACATAAAAAACCCATTTTTTATATTGTGTTTCAAATTTCCCTTTTTGCCACTAGTGCTGATACAGTACTCAAATTTTATTGCAGTACCAGTACCAGTACTATGCTGGTTGTCCAAAAAAAATCCAGTACAGTACCAGTAAAGTACTGTCCTCTTTTTAATTACAGTACAGTACCAGTACTATCCCTCCCTCAAATTTTATTTCGAGTACAGTAACAGTATTTTTTCAAAAACCCAAATTTAATTCCAGTATTATAGGAATTAGTACTAGTATTAAGTATTAATTCCAGTACCAGTATTTTTGTAATTAATAAATTACTCATTGTTTTAAACGCACAGTTTTTTTACAATAAGTCATTGGCGAAAATTCTTTAATAGTCTAAGTATTAGGCTTAAAGAAAAAAATTCAGGATCGCAACAAACTATTTTTAACGTTTTTATTTGTAAAAGATTAAAAACAATCGGGACCATGTTGTGGTTTTTGCAACTGTTATTTTATTTTTTAAACATTTAAACAATTTTTCGCAGGGTGTTATCTTGGGTAAAGGTTAATTTAAAAAATTGGAAAAATAAAAATATACATAAGTATGAGGGTGTGGGGGGGGCGGCAGCTTCCCCGAATTGGGGTTGGGTCTGGGAAGCGAGAGCTCCCCAGCAGGATCAAATGGCAGAGCCCTTGTCAGGGGGGTAGGGGGGAGGCAAATTTTTAATTTAAGACGCTAAATACTGGTTTATTACTTATGAGAAAACGTCCTTTGGAGAAAGTCCAAAGGACAATTTTAGAGAAGCCAAAACGTCCTTTGGACAAGCCAAAACGTCCTTTGGACGAAGTATGAACGCTATTTGAAATTTGTCCTTATACTAATAATGGAACTGAACCATAATAAATTCGAGTACCAGTATTTTCTAACTTCCTGATTTTTTTCCAGTACCAGTATCAGTATTTTTTCAAGTCGGAATTTTAATACAGTACAGTACCAGTATTTTTGTTTTTCGAATTTTTAATGCAGTACAGTACCAGTATTGTACTGGAACTAAAATGAGTGGTACTAAGGGTTCGAGTACCAGTACCAGTAATACTGTAACAACACTTTTTGCAAGTCTAAATTTCCTCAAATTTCAGTGGTGTTATTCCAAGTTTCCAAGCTTTTGCTTTGTAACAGCTCGTGCTAAAAATGTTGATGAAAGATTTTAGTCTATAGAGATCTAAGATATATCAATTCTATAAGCAGCTTTTGACCTAGAATACACAAGTTCATGTTAGAAAAAAATTTTATACTTGAAAATTATATTAAAATGTCAAATTTTAGGTTTTAAAAAATTGAAATGACAAATAAAATGTCAGATTAAAAAAAAATGAACAGATGTATCAACAAACATGGACATTAAAATAATTAGAAGTATAGTGCTTCCTAAAAAATACTTTTCAGTGGCTGTAAAACAAGAAAAATGTTTCCATTAGCTAAAAAACTAAATTGTAAATAGTGTAAATAGTGAAATTAATATCAAATTTTTATGATGTATTTTTAAAAAATATGATGGGCGAAGACAGACGAAAAATAATGTAAAAAATCATATAGCAGCAGTACATATGGCTGCCAAGGGCTTTTTGTATTTTAAGGTGGAACGATACAGTTGCAAAAATTTCGCCGATTTTTCCCAAAACACGTACTCATGGGTTTTCGGGAGTCCTTGTTACGAATCCGACCTATGTTTTTCGATTCGACCCCCCCGAGGGGGAGCGCTAGGGAGGCGGCGACCCCCCTCTTGGGGGGATTCTGACTATATACCGGTTTTACCTCAAAACCACCCCAAAATACGTGCTCGGGGTTGAATACAGTATTGAATAGTGAACACTTTTTTTAATTTTTAACTTTTTAACCATTAAATATTCATCTAAAAATGATACGCGAGAATTTGTTAGGGCAATTTTAAAAACATAATTTTTAACACAGAAGGTTAAAATGTTACATTTAGGAAAAAAAATAGTTTGTTTTTTGTATTTTTATATAAATCAACTTTAGCTTTAATTGTTGTTAATTCAAAAAACAGTTGAGTATTGACATTAATAATTAAGTATTATCAAAGGTGGATAATACGATGATTCGGGACAAAGGTGTGACACTCGTGTTTAACAAACGCGGCCATGCGAAAGACAACCAGCGGACGGACGGGTGTCATCGTGACGGACGGGTGTCATCGTGAGGACAGGTGTCATCGTGACGGACGGGTGTCATCGTGACGGACGGGTGTCACAATAAATGATTTGAAAACCATGTTTCTAAAGATATTTATTTAATCTTCTTGGCTGGCTTCCAAACACTTAGCTCAGCATTCTCAAGAATATAATATAGATGTAATGCATAAATAAAAAGAATACGCTTTACAGTTTTAAAGAAAGTAGTTTGACATAATCATTTGCTTTTTTTAAAACATCTTTTAAGGTTTTAATGGGTTTTTTCTACACTTAATCAGGTGTTATTTTGAGTACCGGGCGAAGGGGGATAAATTTTTACTGGATGTATTTAATGAGCCTTCTTCCTTTTCTTCAAAAAAATAATAATAAAGTGGCAAATAAAAAAATATCCCCAAAATCAAAACAAAATGACAAAGGAGCATGGAATAAATCGTTAAAAACCTTGAATATATTTTATATTTTACAAATTAAAGGATTGTAAAGAACACAACAAATGCATATTTTGTAATTTTTTTAAATAAGAAATACAAAAAAACTAAATACAAACTAATACATTTTTTATAAAAAATACCGCAGATTTGTCGGCGTTTTAATGCAAAATAAAGTTCAGTTTACATTATTTTTAAAAATTCCCCAAAACACCAAAGAAAAGTAAAAATATTGCCTATTAAAAATAATTACGGTAGCGCATTGGATGGTGTTTGGATACGCATTTGAGGGTCCTAAGTTTGAACCCCTCAGTAAGCGTGTTTTTTCTCGCCTAGGCATATTTCTAACATAAACATTAATGTTTAATTTAATTTCTTTATTTTTTTACATGAAAAAAAACCCGAATGAAAATAACGAATACTTATTTTAAAGAAATTATAATTGTGCACATTTGCATGTCATATCCTTTTGCTTCTTTCACGTATCATTTTTAAACTAAACTGAAAATTTTTTTGTTCCTGGTTATTTTTTAAACAAATAGTCCTTTTAAGTAATTGTGGGCATATTTTTCATATTTTTTAATTTATTTTATGACAAATTAATACAAATGTAACTTCTTAATTTGTTTTCGCGGTTTTTTTATATTAAAAGAGGTTAAATTTGTCCTTATTTAAATTATTTAAATTTGTATGAATGTGATTTTATACTAGCATAATAATATATTTGTGTTATTTATTCTGGTTTTCACGCAGCATCTGTTTTTTGTCGCTTATTCGAGTTTTCAAAAAAGGTACGGTATTAAATTGTAAGTTTTTGAAAGTCAGCCAGCAAGACAAAATATGTTTAAAAACATGGTTTTTAAAGCATTTATCGTGACACCCGTCCGTCACGATGACACCCGTCCGTCACGATGACACCCGTCCGTCACGATGACGTCCGTCCGTCACGATGACACCCGTCCGTCACGATGACACCCGTCCGTCACGATGACACCCGTCCGTCACGATGACACCCGTCCGTCACGATGACACCCGTCCGTCACGATGACACCCGTCCGTCACGATGACACCCGTCCGTCCGCTGGTTGTCTTTCGCATGGCCGCGTTTGTTAAACACGAGTGTCACACCTTTGTCCCGGATTATCGTATTATCCACCTTTGGTATTATTTAGTTGGTTTTCGGAGATAAAAAATACGTTTGCATTAGTTTGTTTGTTTGAGTATGTAAAAAAATATGCCATAATTAAATAAACTGAATATTTTTTTAAGTAAATTAATATCGTGAAAAGGCTTTTTTTAAGTTTATCAATTTTTAAGACAAAGTATAATAAAAAAAGACATGAAAAAATGAAACCAGTTTAATTTCTTTTCGATCAGTATTTGATTCATTATTTACCTTTCAGTTTTTGCTTCTTATAAAACATAATATACAGACAAAAACTGAAATAAGAAGAAATAAAAATTAGATTATGAATATCCATAAGTTTTTTTTTATTTAAAAGTCAATACGAAAACAAAAAAATCTTCTTCATGTTCAGCAGTTAATTCAACATTAAACAGGTTTAAAGTTGTTATTTTTTGGTTGTTTAGGTTGATTTTTAGGTTTTGCTTAGGCTTAGGAAAAAAGTTTTTTTGTTTTTAATCAGGAAGTGATATTTTCCGAAGATATGTAGAATGTATTTTTTCTGGCGCCGCCAAACTTTCCTACGAGTTCTAACTTTTTTTCATAATATGTTGCTTAATATTTTAAACGGTTATTAAATATTTAACAGGTTTTCGGGGTTTCATTGTTGATAAATAGTATAGTTTTACGGGATTTAACCCCAAGAAATTAAATGTAAGCTGATTAGCTAACAAAACTTCTTTATTCCGACGTTTCGAAGCATAAACTTGCTTCTTTATCAAGGTTCTAAAACATAAGCAAATTTGAATAATAAATAGATAAATAAAAGTCAATAAAACAGTTATAATAAAGGTAAAACATGTAATGAAAAAACAATCAATATTACGATAAAACATGTAGTAATATAACAGTAAGTTTTTGTCACGTGAAAAAAGGGGTTAATTATGATAAAAACGAGTCAAAGAAATCTTTAAGATGACATAAAACAAGTTCATAATTAGGCAGAAGGTGAGAAAAAACAGACATAATTGTTTCTTTATTTACATCACGAAAATCTGAGAAAATTGGTTTTTTCTGTCGGAATGTTCTAAAAGTTGAGAAATTTCTTTGGTAAGTGTTTTTTAGCTGCTATTTGAAGCATTGGATGTATTTCAGATTTTGCTGTATTAAGTGAGCGTGATTTTGAATTTAAATTAATGAATAAAGCTTCTTTTTTAAGTAATTCGTTTGAAAATCTTTGTTTTGTGAGATTTTTTGATTTATCAATAATTTGAAAGTTTAAAAAGTCAATATTATGGTTCGTTTCGATAACGTGTTGTTTTAGTGCTTTGCAAATGTGGTTTTAGAAATCGATTTTTCATCTAGTGGGATTTGCCAATATCCACTAATACAATTAAGCGATGTGAAAAATCTAGCTTCTTTACCAATTTTAAGCAAATCGTGCACTCTGGCATGGGAAAAGCGTCTTTTATTGTGACTTCGTTGAGTTTTCTGTAGTCGATACAGAACCTTATGGACTCGTCATTCTTGCGAACCATCACTACCCACTGGACTTGACCAGGGACTACAAGACTTCCGAATTACTCCATCCTTTAGCATCTGTTCAATTTCTTGCGTGTCCGCTTTTTGTTTTTCCCACACCCCTGATAGCGTGGTTTCTGCCTTACGGGCTCTCCGACCGTTTCTATCTTGTGACACACTCTAAGTGCACCACGCGCTAAAATACGGACCATTATGCTTTCACTGACTGGTCCAGCTGTAGAAAGCTTTACAAACTCTGTTGCGGCTTTAAATTTGCTTAACAGCGACGTGTTTAAACGTTTTTCCAGGTTTTTTTGTAGCGTCTGAAAATGAAGAGCTTGGTACCTGAACCGAGAATTTTTCATGGTGACCAGCAGAAATAAATGAAATAAGCTTTGGCATTTGGAAAAAAGAAGTCCAAGAGTAAGTGTTTAAGTGTTAAATTGTAGCTGTAAATAGTTAAAAGACAACGTTGAAATGTGTAGGGGTCATAGCACTGCACTTAAGCTCGATTAGGGGGTCCTTTTAAAAAGTGCCGAAATTAAATGCACTTTTTTCCAAATTTTGCTCATTTTGATACCATTTGGCATTTTAGCTGTAACTTTTTGCCAGTTACACGTTGAACAACAAATAGAAGCTTAAATTAAAGAAAACTGTCTGGAGATAATAATAGGCTGTTAAATTTTTGAAAATGGTGATTTTTTGACTGAGAAACAATCGATTGTTTGTAAAGTGCCGAAATTAAATGCATACATAGTATAGTTTTACGGGATTTAACCCCAAGAAATTAAATGTAAGCTGATTAGCTAACAAAACTTCTTTATTCCGACGTTTCGAAGCATAAACTTGCTTCTTTATCAAGGTTCTAAAACATAAGCAAATTTGAATAATAAATAGATAAATAAAAGTCAATAAAACAGTTATAATAAAGGTAAAACATGTAATGAAAAAACAATCTTTAATATTGACTTTTTAAACTTTCAAATTATTGATAAATCAAAAAATCTCACAAAACAAAGATTTTCAAACGAATTACTTAAAAAAGAAGCTTTATTAATTAATTTAAATTCAAAATCACGCTCACTTAATACAGCAAAATCTGAAATACATCCAATGCTTCAAATAGCAGCTAAAAAACACTTACCAAAGAAATTTCTCAACTTTTAGAACATTCCAACAAAACCACCCTTTTCTCCAATTTTCGTGATGTAAATAAAGAAACAATTATGTCTGTTTTTTTCTCACCTTCTGCCTAATTATGAACTTGTTTTATGTCATCTTAAAGATTTCTTTGACTCGTTTTTATCATAATTAACCCCTTTTTTCACGTGACAAAAACTTACTGTTATATTACTACATGTTTTATCGTAATATTGATTGTTTTTTCATTACATGTTTTACCTTTATTATAACTGTTTTATTGACTTTTATTTATCTATTTATTATTCAAATTTGCTTATGTTTTAGAACCTTGATAAAGAAGCAAGTTTATGCTTCGAAACGTCGGAATAAAGAAGTTTTGTTAGCTAATCAGCTTACATTTAATTTCTTGGGGTTAAATCCCGTAAAACTATACTATTTATCAACAATGAAACCCCGAAAACCTGTTAAATATTAA
>JASAMX010026549.1:0-12913 GCA_030248175.1 Microlaimidae sp. YZB2_3
GATTTTGCATTGGTTCACATTATTAATTTAAATTGATAAAAATTTAAATTCCTCTGTATGTTTGATTATGTCATAAGTTTATTGTAGATTATTAATATTATTTAAAGGAATTGAGTCTTTTATCAATTTATATTATATTATGTAAGCCAAATTGAGAAGCTAATCAACAATCGTTGGTTAATCCTTGGTTAATCACGCTTTATGAGTGCGGCTACGAAAAAACTGAAACGCCAGCACTTGATCGCCCAGCGTTTAGACCGCCAGCATTAGAACGCCGAGCACTTAAACACAGAGCATTAGATCGCTGAGTATTAGACCGCCGCAGTACTCCATATAAATTTTATGCAAATTTTTGATTTCCGCCACTGACAGAAAATTATATCAACACAACACTCCGACAGTATAAACCCCCCAAACCTAAAAAGTTTTAGTTTTTTTTGTCTTTGCAAAACAAACTTTTAAGTATAAACTTTTTGTTTAATTTTTAGGTTTTGCTTAGGCTTAGGAAAAAATAGTTATTTTAAAAAAAACACCATTAATTATAAATTTATCATAAAAATTTAGTTTAATTTTTAGGTTTCGCTTAGGCTCAGGAAAAACAGGTTTAAATTATTAAACAACTAACCGTTCACTACGTTTTTTCTTTAATTTCAAGGAAAAATATAAATTTTTGACTATTGTTTATTGTTAAAACAACATTGCTTTGTTTAAATATTATATTAAAATCATTTTTTATATTCTATTTAGTATTTTTAATTCAGTAAAACCAAGTTAGCCCGATAAAAATGTCAAAAATATAAAAAAATGATATCATATAATTAAAAATCTAGAATTAAATAAAATAACAAAATTGTATAGAAAATAATAATTGTGTTAAAATTGTAATAAAACTATTTCATAGTTATTAAGAAATTAAATACATCACAGATGCTATTTTATCCTAAAAAATAAAAAAAAAATTGTTGCGTGACTTGCGTGTTGATTTTGATAATGGATTTGTTATAGTTGTGTAATTTATGTGAAAAATCAACCAATCCTTGAATTTCGATAGTAAATAAACTAGAAATTGGTTTCGAGCAATCTCCCAACAAAAAGGGTGAATCTCCCAACTGTGGAATCTCCCAACAGTTTGTGGAAAGTCCCAACAGAATCAAAAAATGCGTTTGCAACAAACGCCATTTTATTTTTTAGTCAATTAACACTATAATTAATAAAAATATAGCATTAAATACGGAAAACTCGTCTTTTGGATGTGATTTTGTAAACGCACTTTTCAAAAGACAAGTTTTTCCTATTTTTCGAATAAAACAATCTATTGAAAACCTTTTTTATCTAAGCCTAAGCAAAAGCCAAAAATTAAGCAAAATTTTTATCATGGTAAACTTTTAATAAATTCCTTATTCTTTTCTTTTTCTCTTTTTAAAATAAGATACAGAAATACATGTGTTGTGTCTCTCTCTCCCCTCTCTCTCTTTCTTTCCCCCCCCCAACCAACACAGCGCCGCCGAGGTCAAAAAACGAGTACCTAAGCCTAAGCAAAACCTAAAAATCAAGCAAAATTGTATTATGGTAAATTTGTATTTAATGATGCTTTTTAAACTGAAGAGTAAAAACTTTATTTTTTCCTAAGCCTAAGCAAAACCCAAAAATCAAAAAAAAATTCTCATTGGGGTGGAAACTTGCATTTTTGAAAGTACGTTTACAAAATTGCATAATTCCATTTATCATTCATTTAATGCATTTATTTATTTTCGGTTGTTTAAAATTATCGTGTTTAACACCGGTTTTGCAAACGTATTTCTAATATTTGAACTGTTGGGAGTTTCATCGATTGATTGGGACTTTCCACGTTGGGACTTTCCTCAGTTGGGACTTTCCCCGATACCCTAAAAATCGTCCCGGTGATCGCGTGAAGATACATTTTAATTTTGGTTTTTTTTACTTAATTTTTATTCAATTTTATCTGATCTTCAAAATAAATCTGGTGATAAAATTGTTTATAACAAAACTATCTATTGCCTGATGTCTTTAAATTTTGTGCATGAGTATGGTTAAAGTCATAATAACAAAACATGGTACGATTCCCATACGCGTCCCAAAATTCGATTTGACCGATCCTAATAAAGTAAAATACACATAAAACTCCTTTGTACACTAAATCGCACACGCAGACTTCGTTTTGATGGTTATTTTTAAGAATTGGGCTTATCGAAAAGAGTTATGAACCAATTTATACCCAAAAAATGACCTTTTTCAGCATATTCAATTTATGATGTTATTAAAAAAAATTGTAAACTCACAAATTAAATTAAAAACTATGTTTTAACAATGCTAGAAGTCTGAAAAACTCAAAAATTTAAAAAAAAATTCGAAAGTTACATGGACCACCAAAAACATGGACAACAAAATTTTTTGGCTTTAAACGCTAATTTAAACTTAGTTTTTCACCGATTTATTGTTCCTAAGCCTAAACAAAACCTAAAAATCAAATAAATTTGTAATATAATTGATTTTTGTTAAAATAAGTTGTTTTTCAAAAATGTGAATTTTTTATCAACTAAAATTTAATGGGGATTTGAACAGTTATTATAAAAAACCGGTTGTTCCCATAAAAAAATAAAAGTATATTTGTAATTGCCGGACACTTGATAATACGAAAATAATAATATTAATTTGATTAAAAGCTTAATACAAAAAATTTCCTAATAACATAAATTGTACGTGCCAAAATAGGACAATTTTCGGGTATAAATCGGCGTATAATTTGTAAATGAAAAGCTAATGAAAAGCTCAAATCTCAAAAATAGCCACAAAAATCAAGTCTACGAGTCCAATTTAGGGTATGAAGATGTTTTATAAGTGTATTTTACTTAAGGGTCGGTCAAATCGAATTTTGGGACGCGTATGGGAATCCTATCAAAACATATTACTGATAAAATAGAAATTTGACCTTCTCGTGTAGCGGGAAAAGTTTTTATATTGATGAATTTATGGTTTTAGAATGCACTAAGATATATATTAAATTTTTTAACACAATATTCAAAAAAAGTAAAAAAAGAAAACCTACACAAAATGCAACGCTTCACTAAGAAAGGAGGGGGGGGATGGAGAGAGGCGAACCACCCCAAAAGTTTAAAACCGCTGTAAAAGGGTTTAAAATGGCCATTATCAAACCTATATATTTCATAATAATATGAGTTTTAACGTGTAGGTATATAAATAGCATTGCCATTAATATCCAAAGCAAAAGCATATGCCTTAGATATGTATTGAATGGCACAATCTATCGAGAAGTAATATAAATGATCATTGTACACTTCCCTCGAAGCGGGAAAAATTTCAGTTTTTGGGTATTTTTATGCTTTTGGGACGCATCGGAAATGTTTCTGAATTTATATTTAAAGAAAAAAAATTTTTTTCTCCCAAAATTCAAAAAACGTAAGGGTCCTTATAAAAAAATATGGCTTTGCCGAATTTCAGGGGGGGGGATGGCCGCCTCCCCCGGCTACGCCACTGTGCCATTTTATTTAAAAAAAGAAAAAAACGTTTTTTTAATAAAAAAATTTTATTCACTTTTGGTTAGGTTTTTAGAGTAAATGCTGCAGTTATTAATGCACTGCACTAATGTTTTGAATTATGAATAATTTCATTTTTGTGAATAAGAGGTTTCATAATCCTAAATCACTCTTATTTATGTATTTTACATAGCTTTAGTGCAGAGTGGTTTGAAAAAATTTTTTTTAATTTAAAAAAAAACCAAAGGAGGGACCAATACAAACTTTTGGGCTTCCCAGAATTTAAGGGGGGGATTAATCTCCCTCTAGCTACGGACTTGACCGTGTATACCCGCTTTGTGAATTCCGGCCCATAGAAATTTCCCAATTCCCCAGGGCCGGAATTCACAAAGCAGAGTATACACGGTGTATACACCATGTATCGTGTATGTGTATTCGATGTACACACTGTCTAAACTGCGGTATATTTGGGGTCTAGCACGATGTGAGTTAATCCGGACAAAGCAAATATACCATAGTTTACACGGGTACAAGTTCCATATTTGTAATTCGATTTGACCGATCCAAAAGTAAATACAAGTTGCAAAACATTTCCCCAGCCTGAATAGAACATGTAGACCTCATTTTTGTGGTTATTTTTGAGATTTAAACTAGTGGTAAAAAGTTATGAGCCAATTTATACCCAAAAAATGGCTTTTTCAGCATGTGTAATTTATGATGTTAAGGAAGAAAATTTATAAACAAACTAACTAAATTAAAAACTATGTTTTAACAATGCTAGAAGTCTAAAAAACTCAAAAATTTTCAAAAAAATTGACGTCACATAGACCACAAAAAACATGAACAACAATTTTTTTTGCTTTAAACGCTAATTTAACTTAGTTTTTTACGGATTTATTGTTCCTAAGCCTAAACAAAACCTAAAAAGCAAACAAAAATGTAATATAATTAATTTTTATCAAAATAAGTTGTTTTTCAAAAACTGTGAATTTTTTCAGAACTAAAATTTGATAGGTACGTGAACGGTTATTATAAAACATTAGTTGATCCTCCAATAAAGCGGGGGGCATTTCCTGATCGTGCACAGGTCTGCACGTATTCATGTTTTTACACCCTTTTTACACCAGAATATCGCTTTTTATTCAATAAAATGCAGTATTATCCTGTAAAAAGAACAATTATTATTAAAGTTATTATGGTTTAAAACTACTGTTTTTAAATCCTCCAATAAAGTGGGGGCATTTCCAGACCTTCTCATAGATGTTTTTTTGGGGGGGGACAGAGGGGTGCACCCCCCCCCCCTAGAGCCAAAATTTTGGACCCCCCCCTGGAAAAAATCCAGGGGCCCCCCTCCTCCCCCCCCCAAGCTTCAGAGCGGTCCGACCTACCCCCCCCTGGAAGGCTGGACCCCCCTCCCCCCCTCCCCGACCAATTTGGAAGTATATTTTTTTATTTACTATCAAAAACACAGGTTTTTAGTTAAAAACAGTGTTTAAATACACTTTTTAGGCCTAAATAGGCTATTTTATAACATAAAATTCAATATTAGACCTAAAAACACTAACCTTATTGAGTCAAAAAAATTTTGCTGAAAAATTGGACCCCCCTGACCCCCCTAAATTTAAAATCTCGCACCCGGGGTCGACCCCCCCTAAAAAGCCAGGGGGTCCGGACCCCCCTGGTCCCCCCCCCCCAAAAAAAATTATGGCCTTCCACCCGGGGGTGGACCCCCCCCCTAGCGGACCCGACCAAAAACATCTCCGCCTTCAATAAAGTGGGGGGCATTTCCAGACCGTGCACAAGTCTGTACATATTCATGTTTTTACACCCTTTTTACACCAGAATATCTTTTTTTATACAATAAAATGTAGTATTATGCTATAAAAAGAACAATTAGGGTAACTGACTTAATTTCGGCCACGCCTTAATTTCGGCCACCAATTTAGGGTGTTAGAAAATTGGCTTATTTTTAGAACACAAAAGAATTAGCACAAAAGTAACTGGATTAATGTTAAATAAAGTGTTTTTGCAAAAGTTTTTTTATTTTTGTTATTCCACATTATCAACATTTTCATACAAAAAGTGAATTTTTTGTGATTTTCCTAATTTTTGCTTTGTGTTTAAACTACATCAAATTTAGAACGAAGCAGTATATAACCTTAAAATATCTTCTATTTAAGGCTCAAAGTTGTTAATTTTGATGTTTTGATATTTTCTTTAAAATCATTTTGCAATGCGTTTAACTGACTGCGCATTTTAAGATTCCGTTAATTTTGGCCACCTGAAAATTTAGGTGAAAGAACCTGCCGTTTTTTGCTGTTTTTTAAATATCATTGTACTACAGTATTTATAAAGAATTTTTTTTGCTCGTTTGACTTTGTTTTGACGTTTTTTAAGCCAAAAATAAAAATTGAACAAAAAATACAAGTTATTAAAACTTGTTTTTTTAAGGTTTTGACATAATTATTTAAAGTCTTGCTAATAACTATTGAAGTTCGCAAACGGGAAAAATTAAGTTATATGTACCAAGAACAATACCTAAGGGTAAATTTGCTACCTTTAGAAATTTTTATTGTTCGTTTAAGCAATAGTTATGGCCAGTTTTTTGTAGGTGGCCAAAATAAATGGCACGCGCCTTAGCTTTGGCCACTTTACAAAAGAAGTTTAAGCCTTCACTGATTTTTAAGTGTAACAGAAATATTCAAATTTTGCACTGGAATAACAAATATAGCTATTGTTTGATTTTTAGGCCGAATTTCGGCTTGATTGAAAAAGCCAGAAAAAACTTATTCAAAAAAATAAAAAAAGGTGGCCGAAATTAAGTCAGTTACCCTACCTATTGAAGTTATTATGGTTTAAAACTGTTTTGCTTTGGACACCGGACCCTACCTGACCCCCTCTAGATTTCAAAATTTTGCACCCCGGGTCGACCCCCCCAAAAAGCTAGGCGGGTTCAGACAGGTGTTTTTGGTCGGGTTCGCTAAGGGCCTTCCACCTCTGGGTGGAAGGCCAAAATTTTTTTTTTTGGGGGGGGAGGGAGTCCGGACTCCGGACCCCCCTGGTTTTTAGGGGAGGCGGGGGGTCGACCCCGGGTGCGAGATTTCAAATTTAGGGGGGTCGTCCAATTTTTTAACAAAATTTTTTTAAACTCAATAATTTAAGTGTTTTTAGGTCTAGTATTGATTTTTTGTGCTAAAAGCGCCTAATTAGGCCTTAAAAGTGTATTTAAACACTGTTTTTAACTAAAAAACTGTGTTTTTGAAAATAAAATATATACTTCCGAATTGGCCAGGAGGGGGGGGGGTCAGCCTCGCTAGGGGGGTCAGGCCGGACCACTCTAGAGCTTTGGGGGGATGGGAGGAGGCCCCCTGGATTTATTTTTTCTAGGGGGGGAGGTTCAAAATTTTGGCTCTAGGGGGGGTGGATCCCTCTGTCCCTCCCCAAAAACACCTATGGGTTCAGACCCCCATGAGACCTTCCTCCTAAAATTCAAAATTTGATTTACCCTGAGTAACCACCACCCCCCTAGTTTCCTGGAACGTTCTCACCTATGTTGCCCTCCCTTTGTTTTTCAAAAAAAATTGCTCCTTGTGCCCCCTATTTTAAAATTGCCCCCCCCAATAAAACCCTAGGGGGGCAATTCTTAGATCTGTTTGTGTAATTTAATAGTGATTTTTATAGTGATTTTATTCGTCTTAAACTGAGAAAAAAATGTCAAAGCAACAACAACTGAATGAAGTTCTGAATTATGCTGGTGCCAAATACCGGGATAAAGCACTAGAGGATATCATGACCGCCACTTCTACATTTTTAGATCTTCATGCCAGCAAGGACACATTTGTTTTCAATGACGGGGTGAGAAGACCCGTTTTATACTTGGGTGGAACCATTCCAGTTAACATAAAAGGTATGAAAAGTGCCATCAGTAGTAGTGCACTCGGCCTCAGTGTAAATAGTGGCAGTATCTAAAGCATACAACCATACATAATCCATCAAATTTTATATTTTAAGAAAATTTTAACAAATAACAAGCGTATATATTGTAAAAATAACTTTTCTGGGGTAAAAATGGTGTACATTCCATTAAAACTAAAACTTTAACTCTAAGAATGCAGCAAAAGTTGTAAATTGTTAAATTGTCACTAAAATGATTTTGAAACTTCGAGATAAAAAACGATGTTTTAACACTTTTTTGTGTGTTACGTATAAAACATAAAATTTAAAATAATTGAATAGGTAGAAAAATGTTTAGAAAGTTTGAAATGTTATTTTTATTTAAATGAGATAACAAAGTGTTTTGAAGCCAATTTTAAAGCGTTTTTGTTTTCCTAAATTTTTTTTAAAGTGACCGAAAAAAACGCACTTGTTTCTAATTTTCTTTTCTTGTCCAATACAATATTTACAGAAAAAAATGCTTTCCAGAAGTTGAAAAAGCGCCCCAAAAGCTATAGAACTATTTTAAATGAAACTAAATGCTTTATTAATTTTTTTCCACAGGGATGCCAAAAATTGTTTTTATTCACTTACTCATATTTCTTTTTCTTTATATAGAGTAAGTGACTTAAATTTGGCCATCCTTAATTTTGACCACCGCCTGTTATTTTTGCCGTTATAAAATTGAATTGCAAACGACTGTTCCATACGCAGTTCCTTTCACTTATTTTATGTATCACAAAAAATAAAAGCTGATGGCCAAAATTAAGATGTGGTCGATTTTAGGTCAGTTAGCCTACGTTTATTTTTATATTTTTAAGGCCAGAACTACAATATCCCTGTCGGCTTTTACCTGCTGGACACACATCCTTACTATCCTCCCATCTGCTACGTGAAACCCACTGCGAACATGAGCATTAAACCAACTCAGCATGTGGACATTCAGGGTAGGATCTATCTACCCTATTTGACCGAATGGGCTTACCCAAAAAGCGACCTGATCGGACTCATAGAGATACTTCGGATAGTTTTTCAGGTAAGCTTTTCATTTATTTTTGGTGTTGTATAATAAAAATGAAAATAAAAATAACAAATATATATAACCTTTAGTTTAAATTTTGGGTTTCTTTGTGACAGTCTGTTAAAAAAACTGTCAGGACAAACCCCGAAAGAAAAATAAAAGTCATTTGCAGTCATAATCCAAAATATAATTTGTGTCAAGTTAAGGTCGAAGACTAAGGATACATGGATTCCCATGGGTTTATTTTTTCAGTGGGAGCGGCAAAAAAGGTGCAAAGACTACCACCATAAGTGAGCATGAGCAGTTTGAAGTCCGACGCGCTAACGTTATATTTAGAACTCCATATTTTGAATTTTTTTAATAAATATAATTTTGTTTAAAATTAGCGTTGCTGAATACTGAACCTTCTGGATTGGACCCCCTTCAGGGCTTTAGGATTCGATTTCAAACCAGAAGGTCTGAGTCGACTGCTCTTCCTTTGGACCTCCCTTCTGAACGAACACTGCACATACACGTTGTTTAACATTGTATTGTTTTTGTAAAATTTTTTAAAAACAATAAATTTTACTTAATATGATACCATAACATTTATAATTATTATCAAGCCAAAAGCAAACAGCGAATGTTCCCAACTAATTCAAATTTCGGGGAAAGGGGGTGTCAGCAGCTTCCAGTTTTTGATTGTTGGTATATAAGCCGAATAAAATCCCCTTCAAACATTCTATTCTATTCTTGTGCCTTAAAGGCTCACAAACACTTAATCGTCATTCTTGCTGTTCATTGCCGGGGCATCAGGCGATACCCTCTAGGAGCCTGACGACATCCACTGGTCTGGTCTTTGCCATAGATCTTCTATTTTGAGTGTCTTTGGATGTTGAGGGGATAACGGTAGCCAAGGGGGTCTAGGGGGTCTAGAGCCCCCTTTTGGGTCGGCAAAGGGAAAAGTTTGGGGTTAGACCATACATGGGCACGAGGGGGGTTAAGTTAAGTTAACCCCTCGAATTCTGAAAAGGGGGTTTAAACCCCCTCCCACTTAGAAGTGGGCGGGGGGAGAAAAGGTTAAACCCCCCCCCCCAATTTTAGAAAAATGAAAAAATGTCTTTAAAATGACTTCTAACTGCCTCCAAACTTAAGTTTTGAGGTCAAAATAATTGTTTTAAGCAATAAAAAGCTTAAAAATGCTATAAAAAGGGTTTTTTGACCTAAAATTAGCGTTTTTTACGTATTTTTGCTTTAAAATCGAAAAACGATATGGGTAAAATTCACTCCAGACAAAAAAAAAGATATGGGTACTTTGCGTTTCTCGGATTTTAACCCCCCCCTAATTTGGGGTTTACCCCCCCACTCGGACCAACTTGCCCATTTATGAGTTAGACTAGACCCCCCCTGTTTGGGTCGCCAAGGATAAAAATTTGGGGGTTTAAAAATTTTTCTCGCGCTTCCCTCCGCTCAGCGCTCGATTAATTATATATAGTCTCCAATTCTAAATTTATGTTGCTTTGTTTTGTAATCTATCTTGGTATGACCACGCTGGACCCACCCCATTCTTAATGTTTTAACTTGGTCTCCACTTCTAAATTTGTGTTACTTTTTTTGTAATCTTGATACGACTATACTGGACCCTCCCTTTGACAGACCTGTGCACTGCCCCCCCCCCCCCGGGGTTTTAACGGGGGGGGGAATTCCAAAACGGGGGGGCTTGGGGGGCAACTTTTTTAAAATGGGCGGGGGGGGGGCAAGCAGGGGAAAAAGAAAAAAAAAGAAAGGACAAGGGGAAAAAGGGACAAAAAAAACGAAAAAAAGGATAAAATATCTTAAAATGCCTTGAAATAGGCTGAATCGACCACATCTTAATTTTGGCCATCAGCTTTTATTTTTTGTGATACATAAAATAAGTGAAAGGAACTGCGTATGGAACAGTCGTTTGCAATTCAATTTTATAACGGCAAAAATAACAGGCGGTGGTCAAAATTAAGGATGGCCAAATTTAAGTCACTTACTCTATATAAAGAAAAAGAAATATGAGTAAGTGAATAAAAACAATTTTTGGCATCCCTGTGGAAAAAAATTAATAAAGCATTCGTTTCATTTAAAATAGTTCTATAGCTTTTGGGCCGCTTTTTCAACTTCAACTTTTTTCTGTAAATATTGTATTGGACAAGAAAAAGAAATTGGGAAATTTAGTTTTTTTCGGTCACTTTAAAAAAAAATTTAGGAAAACAAAAACGCTTTAAAATTGGCTTCAAAACACTTTGTTATCTCATTTAATAAAAATAACATTTCAAACTTTCTAAACATTTTTCTACCTATTCAATTATTTTAAATTTTATGTTTTATACGTAACACACAAAAAAGTGTTAAAACACTAGTTTTTTATCTCGAAGTTTCAAAATCATTTTAGTGACAATTTAACAATTTACAACTTTTGCTGCATTCTTAGAGTTAAAGTTTTAGTTTTAATGGAATGTACACCATTTTTACCCCAGAAAAGTTATTTTTACAATATATACGCTTGTTATTTGTTAAAATTTTCTTAAAATATAAAATTTGATGGATTATGTATGGTTGTATGCTTTAGATACTGCCACTATTTACACTGAGGCCGAGTGCACTACTACTGATGGCACTTTTCATACCTTTTATGTTAACTGGAATGGTTCCACCCAAGTATAAAACGGGTCTTCTCACCCCGTCATTGAAAACAAATGTGTCCTTGCTGGCATGAAGATCTAAAAATGTAGAAGTGGCGGTCATGATATCCTCTAGTGCTTTTTATCCGGTATTTGGCACCAGCATAATTAAACTTCATTCAGTTGTTGTTGCTTTGACATTTTTTTTCTCAGTTTAAGACGAATAAAATCACTATAAAAATCACTATTAAATTACACAACAGATCTAAGAATTGCCCCCCTCAGTTTTAAAATAGGGGGCACAAGGAGCAATTTTTTTGAAAAACGAAGGGAGGGCAACATAGGTGAGAACGTTCCAGGAAACTAAAAAAAGCGGGGTGGTGGCTCTACTCAGGGTAATCGAATTTTGAATTTTAGGAGGAAGGTCTCATGGGGGTCTGAACCCATAGGTGTTTTTGGGGAGGGACAGAGGGATCCACCCCCGCCCGGGCCAAAATTTTGAACCTCCCCCCCTAGAAAAAATGAATCAGGGGGGCCTCCTCCCATCCCCCCTCGTGGTCCCGCCTGACTTCCCCCTAGAGGGTGAGCCCCCTCCTGGCCGATTCGGAAGTATATATTTTATTTTCAAAAACACAGTTTTTTAGTTAAAAACAGTGTTTAAATACACTTTTAAGGCCTAATTTAGGCTTTTTTAGCACAAAAAATCAATACTAAACCTAAAAACACTTTAAATTATTGAGTTTAAAAAAATTTTGTTTAAAAAATTGGACGACCCCCCTAAATTTGAAATCTCGCACCCGGGGTCGCTCCCCGCCTCCCCTGTAAAAGCGGGGTCCGGACTCCGGACTCCCTCCCCCCAAAAAAAAAAAATTTTGGCCTTCACCCAGAGGTGGAAGGCCCTTGGCCGAACCCGACCGAAAACACCTGTGAACCCGCCTCGTTTTGGGGGGGCTCGACCCGGTGTGCAAAATTTTGAAAATCTAGAGGGGGTCAGGTAGGGTGCCCCATGTCCCGAAGCAAAACAGTTTTAAACCATAATAACTTCAATAGGTAGGGTAACCGACTAATTTCGGCCACCTTTTTTTATTTTTTTGAATAAGTTTTTCTGGCTTTTTCAATCAAGCCAAAATTTAGCCTAAAAATCAAACGAAATAGCTATATTTGTTATTCCAGTGCAAAATTTGAATATTCTGTTACACTTAAAAATCAGTGAAGGTTTAGACTTCTTTTTAAAGTGGCCAAAGTTAAGGCGCGTGCCAATTATTTCGGCCACCCTGCCGAAAAACTGGCCGTACACTATTGCTTAAAACGAACAATAAAAATTTTCTAAAGGTGCGATTTTACCCTTAGGTAGTGTTCTTGGTACATATAGGTTAATTTTGCCGTTTCGACTTCAATAGTTATTAGCAATGATTTAAATAATTATGTCAAAACCTTTAAAAAAACAAGATTTAATAACTTATTATTTTTTGTTCAAATTTTTATTTTTGGCTTAAAAAACATAAAAACAAAGTCAAATTAGCAAAAAAATTTTTTATAAATACGGTATTACGATGATATTTAAAAAACAGCAAAAAACGGCAGGTTATTTCATCTAAATTTTCAGGTGGCCAAAATTAACGGAATCTTAAAATGCGCAGTTAGTTAAACGCATTGCAAAATGATTTTAAAGAAAATATCAAAACATCAAAATTAACAACTTTGAGCCTTAAACAGAAGATATTTTAAGGTTATATACTGCTTGGTTCTAAATTTGATGTAGTTTAAACACAAAGCAAAAATTAGGAAAATCACAAAAAAATTCATTTATTTCT
>JASAMX010026550.1:0-13100 GCA_030248175.1 Microlaimidae sp. YZB2_3
TACAGTTTACAAATCTTCTTTAAACATACGTCATTCAATATTTTTTTAATTTTAACTAGATTTTTACATTTGACAACATTTAATGGAAGGGAATTCCATTCATTTATTACTCTTTGACTAAAAAAAATTTTATGGCAATCTATTTTACTTAAATGATTTGGTTGTAGATCTTAAATTATGACCTCTCAAACAATGATTTGAAACGCTAAATTTAAAAAAGTCTTCAAGTTTTAGATCTACAAGGCCATATACTATGTTATATACCATGTATAAATCTAGTTTTACTCTTCTTAGTTCTAAAGATTCCAAAAAGAAATAATTTTAACGATCTGAGTAGCTATCAAACGGGATATTACATATAAAACATACCCCACGGGTAAAAAATTTTTGTACTTTTTCCAAGCTTATGATGTCTTTAAGTAGGTATGGATTCCATACTGGAGTGTTAGATTCTAAGATGGGTCTTACGTATAGGGATGCATTAAGCTGCTCACAAATGCTCAATACCAATTGGTACTCACATATATTTAATTGTGAGTACTAAGCTCAAGCTCAAGCTCACAATAAATCTCAGGCTCAAGCTCAAGCTCACAATTAGCCCAAGCTAATTAGCTTAATTGTGAGCTTGACCCTAAAAAATAAAAAAATATATAACTTCACCAAAAGATGTTTAAATCCTAAATAAGAAGCCTTATTAGAATATGCCAATAATATTTCAGTCCATTTAAACGGCATTTATATTTTAAAGTCATTTTCTTCTATTAATTCACGCCAGATATTAATAAGCCTGTTTTCATTTATTAATGGAATTTACTCAATTTATCTTAATTTACGTAAATAAATAAATCCATTTAAATTCACGAGAATTTATTAAGAATAGGCCATTATTATGACATAACTTAAAGAAACGTGCCATTTTAAAGACTATTCAAAAGACATTCAATGGCTTATATGGACGCCACTTTTTATATAGGACTTTTTGATAAATTGCATATGTTTTACCCATGGATTTATCTGTTGGTTTTGCACTTTAATTTAAAAAAAACACTAAATTTTCTACAAAAAGAATGTGTTTGAATAAACACTTAAAAATGCAGTAAAAAGTTTTTGTCTTCAATTTTGATTATTTTTTGGCAAAACTTTATTCTGCGTTCCAAAAACTTATTGAAGTTTTTTACTATTAGACCATTAGAAAAAGCCCAAATAGGGATTTTTTGGTCATTTTATCCTGAAATAATGCCTTCTTCACTGGAAATCATTTTTTTATGAAAATATAAATATAGAACAGGCGTCATATTTTTAACTTTATTTTACACCCTGATTTATTTTGATGTTATCAAATTATTTCTCTAAATATTAGTATTTTCTTAAAAAAAAACCCTGAAATTGTTACCCCATTGTTTGTAAAATATGGATAGCAAAAAACCGTTTAATAAACAGTACAGGTATTCTATAAAATTATATTTTTTGCGCTTTTTTTTGTTGAAAACTCTATCGAAATAAACATTTTAAAATTTGAAAATTGACACTTTGTCATTTAAATAAAAATTTTCGGAAGAGATTTAAATTCAGTATTGTTTTTTATGCCGAAAATTTGCCGACCGTTTTAAGCTAAAAATTGCAGGTTTTTTACTAAAACACTAATATCTTGACAAAGACTTTATAAAAATTTTCAATCAAGGTTTCAAAATGAACATAGAAATACGTTGGTTTTTTTATACATTTTCGCACTAAATTTTTCGTGGTGAAAATACCCCAAAAAAAGCCTTATTTTTGGCATTGTTAAATATTTCGACGAATAATTGTTACAAGATATCGAAGCAAAAGCTAATATTTTTACAAAAAATCAAAAATGTTAATTCCATAAAAGAATTACATCGATGTTTGGAAATATTTGCTTTTTAGTTCTTACACCCATTAAATTAGTTGCTTCAATCGCGAGATATATTTTCTTAAAGGAACATTCTGTCACAAATCAAATTCTTAGAACGCAGAATCATACAACTTTTTTGTTACTCAACCGATTAAACTGAAATTTTTAAATGTTGTAGAATTGGTGTGAAGAAGCTAAAATATTAAATTCGAGGTAGCTAGATTTTGTATTAAAGGAGTAGTTATAGGCTTTAGATTTGTGACAGTGCTCCCTTAATTTTTTATTGTATATTCAATATTATTTTTGTACAAAAAGCTAAAGAAAAGGCTTTTAATAAAATACTTAATTTCACCCTGGGACGTTTAAATAATAAAATCCATAACTAAAACAATTTTGTTTCATGCGACATGTTTGATGCTATATTAAAAATACGTAGAAATGCTAATTATATAAATATCATTAGGAAATAAGCATTTATTCTAATTTTTTTTTATTTTATTTCTTTTCAAATTTTTACTTACATAAAAATGGATATTTTTCTCTTTTAAAGCATATTTTTATTTACAAAAATTAGTTTAAATTGCTTTAAAAACAAACATTTATCATAAATTTAATTTGTCTAAGCTAAATTTGTAAAAAATGATTAAAATGTCAGTCTCCAATATTACATTTTTAATAAAAAGCCTTTTATATTTAAATTTAATTTTACAAAAGGTAGACTTATTGAGATTTTTTTTTTGTTTTTTAAATTAGTACAACTCTTTTTCGCTAAAAATCGCAATAAAACTTGATAAATCAATAAAATCAAGATAAACATGTTGTAGTTTGAGTTATTTAATAAAACATTAGTAGTTTAAATATGATTGTTTATATTGATTGTCATTTTTACACACTATGAGGCCTTAAATTTATTGTTTTTAATAAAAACCCTTATTTTATTTGAAATTCATATGTTAGTTAAATCAAGTCTTTGTTTTTAGTTAAATCCCCAGGTATTCAGTCCCTCTTAATATGGACTAAATGTTTGGCCTTATGTTTGGCCCTCGGCCCTATGTTTGGACAGAAAATATGTGGACTAAAAAACTGAAATTAAAAAAAAACACAAAAAAATGTATTGTATTTTAAATAAAATAAAAACAAACAAACAAACAGATTTTTGTTTGTTTTGTACTAAAAAAGCAATAAAATTTTCTTTTTTAAAATTTTTTTCAACAGTTGTCTTATGACGAGTTTAAAAACCTGAATTATTAGTTTTTTTTGCGCTTTCTTGATTTGCGGAAAGTTATAAAAAAAAAAAAAAAAATATTAAATATATTTTTTTAAAAATCAACTTTTTTGTTTTTTTTTTTTGATTAAAAAACTTACATTAAAAAAAGGGGCTCGTTTTTCAATAAAACATTAGCTTTGAAAAATGCTCTAAGAATAGAGCAGGAAAAAGGGGCGATTTCTCCTCGGCCCTATGTTTGGACAGAAAATATGTGGACTAAAAAACTGAAATAAAAAAAAAACAAAAAAATGTATTGTATTTTAAATAAAATAAAAACAAACAAACAAACAAACAGATTTTTGTTTGTTTTGTACTAAAAAAGCAATAAAAATTTGTCTTATTAAAATTTATTTCAACAGTTGTCTTATGACGTAGTTTAAAAACTGAACTATTAATAGTTTTTGCACAAAATGAAACGTGTTATAAGAAAATAAAGCATATTTTTTTTGTTGTTTGTTGCTTCACTCAAAGCATAAGTACATTTTAAATTGGGTTCATAAACTATAAAATACCTTGCGTATAAAATTACTATCGAGTTTTCAGTTACAGATTTGTATTGAAGATACTCAGCGCGTGAAAATTAATGGGGATCGACACATGCTGTCACATGTGTAGTATATGCGCGACTGCTTTACTGACTACTTTTCTGCCTACTTCCTTAACACTACTTACTTAATCGGTAGGTTATTTTTGCCAGACGTAAAATTATGAAATAAACTCTGTGTATGGCTAGATAGGTGAAATGAAAGGGGGGTTGGGGAGGGGGAGGGGTTATACCCCCAAAAATCCCGATTATAGCCGACACCCCCCTCTAAAATTTGGGAATCACCGAACTAAAAACGCTAAAAATCGTCGTTACTACGGCAAAATGAGCCACTGTTATTATAAAATACCCGTGACTCTGACTCATTCTGTAGTTATTAGCGTCTTGTTTTAAATTTAAAATGAGTCAGAGACACACATATTTTATACGAATTGTGGCTCATTTTGCCATAGTAACGACGAAATGGGGTATTTGAGGTATACCCTTAAAAATTTTTTTGGCACACCCCCCAAATTTCGGAGGTCGGGTATACCCCCAAAATCCGGGAGGCTGCCCACCTATGTGTATACCTCCCATAATCCGAGAGGCTTTGCTAACCTATAAATGATTAATTATAAATAGGTACTCTCATTATATGCAGAGCGTAACGTGGGTACGCCAAAAATAGAACTTTTTAATTAGGTACAAAGCTTTTTTTACAATGTTTTAAATTTACATCCCCGAAAGCGTCGTCAACAGAAAATTAAGGATAAGTACGAAATTGAGCGGCCGCTTTTCCTTAAAAACGGTTTTCACTAGTAAATGTTCCCACCCTCCATTTATATATCAATATCATGCTCGGAGCTCCAGCCACTTAAAGCGGAGCTCCCCTCCTTAAATCAGAAATTTAAAGCATATTTAAACAAATATGTTTTAAAAGATTCTACTTGCATTTTCAAGACTATTTTTACTGTTTTTAGTTTTGAAAAAATTTAATTTTAAAAAATTTCTTTTATTTACGAAATTAAGGAACAAATTAAAAACAAACATGATTAAAACGCGAACCATGGGTTTAGTTCCCCCTCATATTCAAATGTTTTTACTGAACAACAGTGTGCCATATTTTTTACAGACTACCAAAGTTGGAACCAGCTTTATAGTATTTGAAGTAGCAAACTTTTTAAATGTCACCATGCATTGAAGGTTTCACTAATAATGGTGGCTAAGGCAATAACGGTAACGGGTTGTTTAAGTATGTTTAGCAATAAATGATTAGCTAATCATAGGTGGGCAGGTGGGGGGGGGGGGTTGGGGGGTTATACTTATAGGTGGGCAGGGGGGATTTTTTTTGGGGGTTATACACCCCCAAAAATCCCCTTATAGCCGACACCCCCCCATTTAGGGGTACCCCGGACACCCCCCCCCTAAAATTTGGGGGTCCCAGTACTAAAAATGCTAAAAATTGGGTATTTGAGGTATACCCCTAAAAAATTTTTGGGACACCTCCTCTCAAATTTCAGGGGTTGGGTATACCCCCCAAAATCCGGGAGGCTGCCCACCTATGGTTATACTCCCCTAAAAAATCGCGATAATAGCCGACACCCCCTCCCCCTAAAAATTGAGTTGGGGGTACACCAGACAACCTCCCCCTAAAATTTGGCGGGTCCCAGTACTAAAACGCTAAAAATGGGGTATTTGAAGTATACCATCAAAATTTTTTTTGGAACACCCCCCAAATTTTTTGGTCGGGAATAACCCCAAAAATCCGGGAGGCTGCCAACCTATGCGTGTGATGGCATTTATCCTGGTTGGTTACCACGATGAAACCTTTATTCTACGGTGGTGATATCTTCGTATGACCATTGTAGCATGTAAATTTTACTGCAATTAACTCTAAGTATCACTTTGGTTATACCTAGGTGGTAGGTAATACACTGTGCATGGTTTAAATTTTCATAATTGCTACCGTACAGTTTTTACTATAATTTGCCCGCTCACCAATGAATTGCAAGCAAACAAAAATGGTACAGTTTACTCTACGGTAGCAATTGTGCAAATTCTAATCACGCAAAAAGTATTATATACTACATACACCGGTACGACCTGGCAGATACTGAGAATTAACCGCAGTGAAGTTTACACACTACAAAATCAAAAGTCAGACGAAAATACTACGAAAGTGAAACGAAGGAAGGTTTAATTCTGGTAACCGAGGAAAGTCCATCAAAGGAACAGATCAAAAACGAACATGATCAAAACGCAAATAAAGTTCCCCACTCAGATTTATTTGTTTTCACTAAACAACAGAACAGTGTGCAACATGTGTTACAGACTAACAAAGTTGGAAAATACAGGTTTCAGCTAAAAAACAATATTTAAGTGGCAAACATTTTACACTAACCAAAAATCCCAAATGTTTCCAACTTTAAAAGCTAAGGACGGTCAGGTACATTTAGGACTGGTTGAAAACAACCTAACAAAAAACAAACAAACAAAAATAACCTTTCGCCTTCCTCTCCGTCAATATCCCCGTTTTCTCCGATGTCAACGTCGGGTACCAGGAAATACTGCAGGGGATTTGGCCACATGTCATCTTTTATCACCTAAAAGAAAAGCCAATAAATTTACTCATTTTACGTTTATCGACATATTGACGGGTATATCTATCTCACCTGCCCCTCCACCCTTGAAACAAGATTTTGAATAGCTTTTGAAAAAATATACAAATCAATGAAAACGCTTTGAATTAGGTTTCTAACCCACGCTGACCTTTCCATCACGCCAGTTTCTACCTAACCCCGCTGCCGTCGTGACTTACTTCCGCGATATCGTCGGCGCTGGCGTCGGAGTTGTCGTTGAACCAGGTGAAGAAAGTGCGGGGAGGGGAGTGGCCCCGTTTACGACCGCCCTTGTCCTGCTCCCCCTGCCGGCTGATCAAGTTCATACCTTCTTTCCACGAAATGCCTGCAATACTACTATAATTAATACTCAAGTAGGCAAATACAACACCGAAAATTCAATAGAATACTGATTCCAACATTCTGTTATCATAGGTGGGAAGAGGGGTTGGGTTTGGGGTTATTATACCATACCCCTTCCAAACCTGTGCACGGTCTGGAAAGGTCCCCCCGTTTTACTGCCTCCCCGCCCAAAAATGAAAAAAGTACTCAAAAATGATGGCGCCTTTTTTACCAATTATGACGTCATCATCGCAAAATTTTTGCAGTTTTCAGCCTATTTCAATGCGTTTCAATTCAATTAGACCTATTTTTACTTAAATTTAGCTTTTTTGTCCTTTTTTTTCTTTTACCCTCCTTTTTTTCTCTTTCTCCCCTGCTTGCCCCCCTTCCCCAATAAAATTCCGGGGGGGGGGCAATGCGTAGATCTGCCCTTTATACAATCCCGAAACTACCGACACCCCCTAAAATTTGGAAGTTTCAGTACTAAAAACTTGTAAAATGGGGTATTCGGGTGATCGTTATACCCCAATATTATTTTATACAGTCCCACCTCCGAATTGAGGGTCGAGTATACTCTTCACTTCCCTCCAAAATTTTAAAGGCTGTAACACCTAACTTATGTCTGTAATTAGAATTAATGTTTTATTTTGTACGGATTTCGCTCTAAACATTTTCGCACAATTTGCAAAAACATTTCTATCTGAACCGAATATTTATCTCGCACACATTTTGACCACAAAACAGTAAAATATCTGTCACATGGTTGATTTATGAAATGCTGAAGTGAACAGCTTGGCGTAAAATAAAACACTTATTCATAATAAAAGATAAAGTAATAGAAATCTTTTTGCGTAATTTTGGTCAGACTTGCAAGGATATGCCATGAGCGCCGCAGCTATGATCATGGATAGGTGGAGGCAGGAGGGAAGTTAGGGGGTTATACCCCCTAAAAATCTTAAAAATTTTGAAAAAAAGGGTTCGACCCGGGGTTAAAAAGTTTAAGGGTTAAGCGGGGAGGGTTTAGTCCGAAGCAAAATACTTTAGTTTTAAACCATCTTAGGTTTAATAAGTGTTTTTACATGATAATATGATGACACTTTATTGAACAAAATAATTCAAAGATAAAAAACTTGACGAACTTGTGTTAAAAATTCACATTTTTTTAAAGAAAATTAAAGATAAAAACGGTAGCCCGAATTTTCCCGTGAGGAGAAGACTGGGGACGAAGGACTTTAAATTCTTGCGAAGGGTGTGGGGTCAGAGTGAAAAATTTTTGAAATTTGACGGCAGGGGGATGAACCCTCCTTCTTCTTCTTTCTAACTTATTCTTACAAACGCCAAATTTTTTGCCCACCTAAAATTTCTAAACCTAATTCGAGATCATTTTTTAGTTTATGTACTTGTGGATGTGGAGCTGGGTTCAGCAGTGCCCAAGTGGAACTCCTTTTGCAAAACATCGTTAGAGAAAAATGGATTCTCGTCGAAGTGGAATTTTACCCGGTACCCGCTTTTGATATCGTCGAATTCTTCAACCTAATATACAAGTGAAGTAATAATTTTTAAATGATTTATTTTGTTAAAACATTTCACGTTAAAACCATAATTATTCTTTTAGTTAGTGAAAAATTTTGATTTTAATTACATAACGGTGTAGGATTCTTCAAAAACTTTAGTGTTATAAAATCTGATTGGTGGGTTTACGATTTTGTGGGGTTTGTATAACATTAAGAAGCAGGGATCGTGTGTCCGTAACAACAATGTACTATTATACATTACGGATTTTTTTGCTTTTGGTTTGCGATATTTTTGAAATGAATATGAAACAATTTTTAAAATTTCCGTAAATTTCTGGCGTGAAAAAAAACCATAAAAACAAAAAAAAACCGTGGATGAGACTTTGAGAACATGTCGCTGGATTATTTAATATTGCCATACCAAACTACATAATTGTAACGATTTTAAATGTATTTTGTTTGTTTATTAATCAAAAGCAAGTTTACTTCAACTTTGGTGAGATAATGAAGACACTCTTCCTCTTCTTCGTCAAGGATCGCGGAAATCTGAGGGTGATTAACAAACTAAAATGGAAAGAATAGTTAATATTTTAGTCAATACAAAAGTTTTGACGTTTGAAAAAGTAACAAAAAAAATTTTTTAATCAAAATTTATCTGCAAAAATAACGAGGACATTCCCCCCCCCCCGAATTCCGGGGGTCAGGCAGGTATACCTCCCAAAATCTGGGACTCTGCCCAACTATAGTTCAGACCATAGGTGGGCAGGGGGGGATTATACCCTCCAAAATTTCGAATTTTGCTGACCCCCCCATACATGGGCAAGTTGGTCCGGAGTAGGGAGGGGGGTTAAACCCCAAATTAGGGGGGGGGGTTAAAATCCGAGAAACGCAAAATACCCATATCGTTTTTTCTGGAGTGCATTTTACCCATATAGTTTTTCGATTTTGAAGGAAAAATAGGTAAAAAACACTAATTTTAGGTCAAAAAGCCCTTTTTATTGCATTTTTGAGCTTTTTATTGCTTAGAACATTCATTTTGACCTCAACACTTAGTTTGGAGGCAGTTAGAAGTCATTTTAAAGACATTTTTTTCTTCATTTTTTCAAAATTGGGGGGGGGGGGTAACTTTTTCTCCCCCCCCACTTCTGAGTGGGGGGGGGGGTTAAACCTTCTCAGAATTTGGGGGGGGGGTTAACCCTCCCGTGCCGTGCCCATGTATGCCCCCCTAATTTGGGGTACCCGGGGACATCCCTCCCCAAATTCGCCTCCTGGAGAAAAATTTTTAAGCGTTTATACCTTGTTTATGTCATATACTTCATTTTTTCCCTATTATTCAATAAAAATAAGTCTATAAAACAAAGAAAAATTTTTTACAAACCATTTGATACCTTAAAATTACCAATTTCTAAAACATGACAACTGAAAATTGAGTACATTGAATTACAGCTGAGCAATGCAAAGTACCAGAAAATGTTTTTTAAATTACTTCTAACCTTTAAATTTTTAATACCACTATATAACAATCTAAAAAGGGGGGGGTAGCGTGGTCGTATCAAGATTAAAAAACAAAGTAACACAAATTTGGAAGTGGAGACCAATTAAAACATTAAGAATGGGGTGGGGTGGGTCTAGCGTGGTCATACCAAGATTACAAAACAAAGTAATACAAATTTGCAAGTGGAGTGGAGACTATATAATTAATGGAGCGCTGATCGAAGCGCGAGAAAATTTTTTAAAAATGGCCGTTCTAGACCATCCCCCCAAATTTTTATCCTTGGCGACCCAAAAGGGTGGGTCTAACTCCAAATTTTTCCCTTGCCGACTTGCCGGTTTTAAAGCATTTATAAGCTTGTTTTACGTTTTTTACGCGTTTTAAGCCCATTTTAAGGCAGCGCGGAAATATTGGGTACACCCCACCTCAAAATTTGACACCCCCAAAAAATCCGAGAGGCTGCCCACCTATGGTTCAGACCTGTGCACGATCTGGAAATGCCCCCCCCCCGCCTTATTGGAGGATTTGCCCCCCCTCCCGCCAAAAATGAAAAAGTACCCTAAAATTATGGCACCATTTTTGACCTATAATGACACCATCATCGCAATTTTTTTAGTTTTTAGCCTATTTCAATGCATTTTAAACCATTTTTACCTTATTTTTGCCCCTTTGTTTCGGTTTACTATCTTTTTTCCCCTTTTTTCTTTCCCCCCTGCTTGTCCCTTCCCCGTTTCAAAAAAATTTCCACCCCCCCCGTTTTGGAATTGCCCCCCAATAAAACCCCGGGGGGAGTGCGCCGGCCTGAGAGTTTGTTTCATGAATTTAACCCATTGAATATTAATATTCATAGAAGAAATGGCTATAAAAACTTGAAATATTTTGATATAGATTCGACATTAGAATGGTTTGGTCTTATTCGAAATTTACAAAATATAGTAATTTTTTGTACGAGATTATTTGTTTGTTTTTATTAGATATTCTAATGTCCCCATATAAAATGTGATTTACTACTGACTGATAGATATACATATCACCGTTTACACAATATTAGCAGCACTCACTGCAGCATTATAAAATTAAGGACGACAACCTTGTTTAAAAAATATGAAGAAATGATGATGTAGTACGTTATAATTATCAGACCTGCGCACGTTAACGGGAACTTAGATCCTGGAGTCCTTAGTGGCATGATTTCGAAGCAAACTGGAAAGTACACCGACACCGTCCACCGACACCGACCGATTTCTAGGCTTAGGCTGTTTAATTTTGACGTCATCTGCCAAGGATCTAAGGACTCCAGGATCTAAGTTCCCTCAATCCTGCGCACTGCCCCGGGGTCTTTTTTTTGGGGGGGGGGGGCAATTCCAAAATGGGGGCATGGCATAGGGGCAATTTTTTGAAACAGGGGGGGGGGGAAGAAGAAGAGAAAGGGAAAAAAAGTTAAACAAAGAGAGAAAAGAGAGAAAAAAAAGTAACAAAATGCAAAAATTAAGTAAAATTGGGTTTAAAATGCTTTAAAATCCATTAAAATAAATTAAAACCCGGGAGGAGCAGGGGGGGCGGCCGCCCCTCCCCTCCTTCGAAATGGTCAGACGGAGGGAAAAATAAGGATAGTGGTTGAGCGGGCGCGGGGAGGGCGAACTCCCCCCCCCAAATGGTCGCCAGATAGTAAAATTTGGAGATTTTCAGATGCCAAAAATTGAAAATTTTTTAGCGCCTCGCTAATCGCCAACCTCTACAATAGTTTTGTTTGGTACCACAATTGACCCCTAAAAAGCAAAAAAAATTTCAAGTCAAAAAAAGTCAAGTTTCATACTGTGCGTATGCATATTTCTTACCATATATCTTGCTTAATGTTATTGAAAAAAGTACAATAATTTTAATAAACAATAAGTAATAATACACATAAAAAAACAATCATATTTGGTTGATTTGTATGTACCTTTTCCCCTCCTAAAATTTCCAGCCGCCTACAACAATGGCTTGGTATTTTTTCCATATTTTTTCCCTCGGCCGAAGCGGCTGGCGTCGCTACGTGGCACAGGCAGCCCCCTTGCTTATCTGACACTTTTTCCCAACCACCACCGCCCACCCCTCGAAATGAAATCCTGGCTACGCCACTGATACGGGGCATTTTACAAAAATGTAAAATTTATTATTGAGACTGTAAAAATATTTCATTACTGTTTTATTTACTTAAATGTTTGTGCTGTTTTGTTAAAAATGATTCCCGAGTTCAAAAACAGAGCCTCAGCCAAGAAAATATGTTTTTGTATCAAAATTTTAAAATTCATGTTTTTCTGTTCACTATTATATATATGCCAAAAGATTAAAATTTTTATAAAATCAATTTTCTGGGGTAAAAAAATGCGTAATTTATTAAAAATAGTTTTTGTAACTCCAAAATTGACAAAAAATTACAATTATAAACAAAAAAAGTGAAAATGATATTTTTCCGAAAAAAAACACACCATTAAATCTTTAAAACAGGGTAAAGTTACACCGCCGTTAATTTTTTATGTTCTTGTCTATGTAGCTTATCCTTACGTAATACAAAAATTCACACTACTGCAGCGTGATATAACAAACATCACGCTGCAGTAGTGTCAGTGTGGACAAGTGGACAACCAACCAACCACACATGGACAAGAGGGGGAGTTAAAACTCGAAACGCATTTTACCCATATTGTTTTTTCTTTGGAGTGCATTTTACACATTGTTTTTCGATTTTGAAAGGAACGAATTTGTAAAAAAAGAATGCTAGCTAATTTTAAATCAAAACTCCTTTTTATTGATTAAAACACTCGTTAACCTTTGCAATTAGAAACTCATTGTGAAGACATTTTTTTCTTTATTTTTCCAACATTGGGGGGTTAACCTTTTGTCGTCCCTGCCTCACTTTTGAGTCAGGGAAGGCGGGGGGAGGGGGAGTTGACGTGGGGGTGAACGTGAACCCCCATACCGCTTAATTCACGGTTTAGACAGTTATGCAAAAGACGAAAACCTTTAGTAATTATTCTTTAATAAATGATCTCAAGCAGTCAAAATTCAAATACTAAAACTAACAGACCAAAACTCAACCCAACCCAAGAAATTTAAAAATATGACTTTTCAAAAGTTTGTTATGTTAATAATAAAGCGAATAATATACATATTACAAGCATAGCAAAGCTTGTAATTATATAATAATTGCTTTTTTCCTCGATATTTCCCCTCAAAATATTACCCAACCCAATAATATTATTCTTTTTTTCTGCCAATTTTGTTTTCCTTCTGCTCTTCTATTATTACTTGCATTTCGCCAGTAGGCCACGCCCCCCTCCCACATCACCCTTCACAATCTGCCGCATTTCAAGCGCACCAGCGCCAACTATACGAGAGGTAGCGCAAACCAGCGTATTTTCGCGCGCACAGCCTAAATTGCGCACTTATTCAGTCAAACAAACGTAATGTAATATACGTACGTATTAA
>JASAMX010026551.1:0-10072 GCA_030248175.1 Microlaimidae sp. YZB2_3
GGACTTGTGTTTTGTGCTTAATTTTTCTGGATTTATGGTTTTTAAAAAAAAACATAACCAAACCATTGTAAATGGTTTTTCCAGGTTCCATACAATTTTACGAGGTTACCCAGACCTGTCTTTTCTGGCATTAAATTTTTGGAGTGATTGTAGCTTTATAGTATTCCTTATAAAAAAGACTTTTTTCAACACATTGTTTCGATTTTGCTAAATTTCCGTCTTTTGAAACATTGGATCCTGCAGCGCTCACGAATCACCCAAGATTAATTTTATTTTAATTTTTTAAATATTTTTATTGTTTCCATATGGCTGCTAATTAGGGTTAAGGATATTTGTTCGGTCTTCCTGTTGAAAATTAGTAATTTTTATAAAAAGGTAAGGAATTATAATCTAAATCAAAAAAATAACCACAAGAGAATGTGTATTACTGAGTGAAGTTACTTAATATGTAATTCAGTAAGAAAAATAAGTGCACACACAAGTACCCCAGTACCTAATGCGTAACTTAGAAAAAAAATGGTCGTTTTTCACATGAGCAGATGTTTAACTACAGGCAATAGATCATATACAAGAATAAAATTCAGGTGAGGCGACAATTTAGCATCTACGTGCAAAAAATCAGCTCCAAATATTTACCACAGAAAAAATTTTGGGGACCCAAAAAAATAAAACGAAAGTCAAAAAAGTTAAGCAAATTAATCGTGCTATTCATAAAACTTTTGGACCCCGTCCACTTCGGACTGGGTCCGTTTTGATCATCGGAAAGTGGACTGGGTCCGTTTTTCCGATGACAAGAACGGAAATTTCCGATGATAAAACGAAATCAGTCCACTTTTCCGATGATCAAAACGGACATTTCCAAAGATAAATGATCAAAACGGACTGCGACCGTTTTTTACGAAGACCGGTCTGTGTAAAATACGGACCCAGTCCAAAATCGAAAGTTTTATGAATAGCACGGTAAGCTTATTAGTACGAAATTTAGATATGTTTAGTAAAAGTTTTTAGGTTTATAGTATCAGAAAATTATGGATAATATTTCAGTCATGTAAAATATTTGGACTTTTAATTGAATAAAGAGCTATTTAAGGTTTTGTTTATTTTAGATGATGCCATCAACAACGGTTAACCGCGCAGTGACTTAACCCAATTAAAGTAAGGGAAAAAAACGCTCCGCGCTCTTCCCTCATAGTATTTTATTATTATTTTAAGTTAATAAATTGGTTTAGTTAGAACAATATTACATGAAAATTAATTAATAAAAAAAATGAGAAATAAAGAACAAATTATAAGGGATATGTGTGCATATTCATACCTAAATGCATACCTATGCATAATGATTTTGTGCATACGTATGCATTTTTTTGTTAACTTTTATGCATTTTTTTTCTAAAATTTATGCAAAGATATGTATAAAAGTTGCAAAAAAAAAGCATCAAGCGCGTATATAGGATTTGGTCGAGGGGGGGAGCGGTTGTTGAGTTTGCCAGTTTCCGGGGTTTCTATCAACCTTGGATGGGTCCGTCCGGCACGCCTCTCGCCTTGCTCACCCCCTCTTCGAACTCCCGGAGGAGCTCAGCAACCGCTACGGGGTTTGCCCAAAGGTCCTCTGGTCCCAGTGTCGTATTGATGTGTGTGCATGTAAAAAGGTGTTGTGTTGTGTGTGTTTGTGTTTTGCATAGCGGGCAGTTTGGTGATGTGTGTTGTGTTGGATTGATTTTATGTAGGTAGGAGTAGAGGAAAGGAGATTTCCCTGCCCTGAGTTGGCGAGGGTTCTCCTGACCCCACGAGGAAGATTTTCTTCCTCGTTACTTATTGCTGGTGCTTTTGTTTGAAGTATTGGGTTTATTGGAGTGTTATTTATGTGGTTTGTGACTGTGTTTGTGTGGATTTGTTGTTTTAGTGCTTTGTAAGTTTTGTTGTGTATGTCTGTAGGTATGTTTGTTGTGTAGTTGTTGTTGTGAAATTTTGTTTGCTTTTTGAGCCTGCTGGGTGCAGGTTGTTGTGTTAAATAATTAAGTGGGTTGTTTGTGTACATGGCCGCCAATTTTGCTTGTTTTGCGTGGAGTTGGATGTGTGTTGCTATTGGGAGGACTTTAGCCTCTGTGTGTATGATGTGTGTGTTTGTGTCTGTGGTGTGCCCTGTTGCGACCCTGAGAGCTGTGTTTTGTATTGTTTGTAGTTTGCTGATTTGTGTGTGTGATGTAGTGGGGCCCCAGACTGTGCTGGCATACTCGATTATTGGTCGAGTGATTGCCTTGTATTTGTGTATGAGTGTTTCTTTTGGTTTACCCCACGTTGTTGCTGTGAGTGCGTTTATGATTTTGAGTGTTTTGCGTGCTTTGCTGTGTGTGTTTGCGATGTGTGTGTTGAATGTAAGCTTGGGGTCGAATGTGAGCCCCAAGATTTTTGGGTTTTTGGTTGTAATGAGTGTTGTGTTGTTTATTTGTAGTGATAATTGTGTGTTGTACTCTGCAGGGTCTGGTGTGAATAATGTGGATGTTGTTTTGCTTGCATTTAATGTTAGTTGGTTGTTGTCTGTCCATGCTTGTATTGCGTGTAGGTATGGTTGTATTTGTTGTTGAGCTATGTGGTGGTTTGGGTGTGATGCATATATTGTGATGTCGTCTGCATATGTTATGATGTGTACGTTTGGTGGTGGTGTTGGTATGTCTGCGGTGTAGAGGGGGAGCGGTCTTCCAATGTCTCGGCGGGGGTTTACGGCGCGAATCGCCGTAAACCGCGCCGTAAACTGCGCCGCATAGCAGCGCAAAGCCGACGCGAAGCATCAGCCAGAGGGGGTATGGGGGGTGTCCTCGCAGCCGCCGGAGGCAAATTTTTTTATATATACACTAAAAACTGCTTAGAAATGGTCTCCACCGATTCAAATGGTCACAGATTTACTTCTGTTTTTATAACCTAATTTCTACACAATTTGTTACTCGAGTAGCAGCACCAAGCTGACGCAAAGCGGCTGCTGGGGGTTTCCCTAGCCGCCGGAGGCGAAATTTTTTTGAAATATGCACTAAAAACTTATATGCATATGTATGCATATACTTTGCCGAAAAATGGACACGTATGCATATAAGTTGCAAAACATGTGTATGTATCCATATTTTGCAACTTTGATGCATACATATGCATAAATTTTAACAAAAAATAAATACGTATGCATAAAAGTTACAAAAAATGTATACTTATGCACATACTTTGTGGAAAAATGCATACGTACGTATGCATATAAAAAAATGCATACGTATGCATTTAGGTTGGATCCACACATATCCCGTAAAATTTGTTCTTTATTTCTCATTCTTCTATTTTTTATTAATTAATTTTTATGTATTCTTGATTAGATTGAGTATTTATATCAATTAACTTTTACAAGAACGCATAAGAATGGAGAATATCGGAATCCGTATTAAACAGCTGTTCTAATTATACGTAAAGTTAAATATTCTAGGTTTTTGGTGCATCGGACGCATACATTATTCTATATGTTAAAATCTGAAATATTTTAAATAATTTATTAATTTAAAAGTACTATGTAGAAAAATGCATGTAGAAAAATTCCATCCACAAATTTTGCGTTCAAAAATTTTTTGATAAAAAAATCTACGTGTGAATTGCTTAACTTATAATTAAAACAATTGTTTAACACATAATTGAACATTCTCTACTCGTATGCATTTTTAACTGAGCTAAGTAAAGTACGCTTATGTTCTGTAAAACGTTATTTTTCTAATAAATACTATTTAATATTAGCTGTGGTGCCAATAAAAATTATGCAATAAATTGTTTTGAGTATTGAGAATTATGTTTTCATAAGTTTAATCTAAACCCACACTTTTACTGTTGCCGTAAATAAATAAGCTAAAATATAATTAAAAATACTAAAGGTACACCCAACGTGGCTGCAACAAGTGCTTATTGGATTAAAAAAATGCCCCCATTAAGTAACCACTGAAATCACGAGAATCTGATGTCACTCATATCAGCCAATTAGATTCGATTTAATACAGAGTATTTGTTTATATATATGTTTTTAAACCTGATTAACCGCTTTAGGTTTTTTATAATTTTAGAATTTTATTCACATAAATTAAAAACAAAAACATCCTTTGTTTCCTGCTTTTCGCCAATTTGTCGAATTTTAGTCAGTTGGATATTCTAAAATATAATTTTGATGTAAGTAAAATACCGTAATTTTTACTATGTTCTACAATTGGTTTACTTTTTAATGCTTCGGTGAAAACTATCAGGAAAAACCTCAACATTTGATTTATATATTATAATTTTCACAAACACATTACATTTTCTAAAAATTACTAATATTGTGTGAACGAAAAAAATTTTTCCGCATGAAATTCATGTGGGTGTGTCTAAATTAGTCACCTGAGCACACTGTTGCAGATGCGTTTGGCTTACCTTAAGGGATTATAATTTTTAGGGTGTCATTTAGGAAAGATTGGTAAAAATGTGGTCACTTTTTACTAGGAAAATTTTTAGAGGATTTCATTTACAATATTATTATGCTTACGACTAAAACACTTTTTTTAAAAACTTTTTTTTCTCATTATCGTTCTTGATTTTTTTATAATTTTTATATTAACATATAAGGATTCATTTATTATTTATTTATATAATATTTTCCATGATTATTTTCTGTAAAGAAATGTGTAATTATGATAGTAAAATAAATACTAAAAAATATTAAGCTATGTAGGGTTAAACCTTTGGGATTATTTTGTTCAAAAACCGTTGCAAATCCACAAAAGGTATCCCGCACCAGTGCTGCACTGTGATAAACTCCGCTCCCGGTAGGTCGGACGCGGAGTTTAACACAGTTTAGCACTGGCGCGGAATACTTTCTGCAGATTTGCGGTGGAAAAAAATCACAAAGGTTTAAAGTAAATATAAGGAAATATTTTAAACGTACTGCAAAGTCCAAACTTTGTTGGATTCCATATTCCACCATAATCTCGACAAACCGCCTTCTTTACCCCGCTGTTTTTGGCAACTTTAAAACCTTTTTTACAAACTATTTTGGCTTTACAAAGATTTTTTGGCACAGAGGATTTTTTAGAAGATTTCTTGGATTTGGATTTCTTCCCTGTAGATTTTTTGCCAGAGGCATTTTTAGACTTGGATTTTTTAGACGAAGACTTTTTCCCTTTAGCTTTTTTGCCGGAAATCTTTTTACTCTTCGACTTTTTAGATGAAAACTTTTTCCCTTTAGCCTTTTTACCGGAAATCTTTTTATTCTTCGACTTTTTAGATGAAGATTTTTTCCCTTTAGCCTTTTTACCGGAGGACTTTTTACTCTTAGATTTTTTCCCAGAGGTTTTCTTGGAAGAAGAGTTTTTAGCTGGTTTATATATGATGGTTGATGCATTTGGATCATTAATTATTGTTATTCTGGTACCGCACGCGTCACAAGGATCTAAAATTTTACATTTTTTTAAAATTTACTTTAATACGGAGGTCACATTCTGAAGAAACGCAATATTTAGCCCGATAAATCCCTTCCAATAAATGCAATAAATTTTTTGAATTTTTTTTTCGCGCCGCAAAACCACCTTACGCAAAATAAGATTTAGATACGCAAAATTTAGACAATGCGCTTTTTTCTTTTTTTTTATTAAATTAATCCTACGGGAGAAAATATTAATCCACCTTTTATGTTAGATAAATTCTTATCCTTAAAACAATAGAAAAATTTATCCCGACTTTAACTTAGATAAAGTTGATTTTTCACTCGCATCCTTAACTACAGAAAAAAAGTTATCCCGGGATAACTTTTAACCGCGCGTTAGAATGCAACCCAGGTTGAATAGTTAGCAATGACGTAAATTTAATATTATTTTGTTTAGTTTTAAACACTTCAAACAAATATAATAAATTATATCCAAAAATAAAATTTTTGGATGATCAATAGGCGCTTTTTCATTTTCTCATGTTTTTTTATTTATAAATATTTGTTTTTTGAATAAAAGTTTAAAAAATATAGGCCTAATCAAAAAAAAAGAAAAACAAATAAACAATCATACTATTTTATTAGAAAGTAATTTAGGAAGTATGAACCACTGCCTAATTGTATAGTGCGTATATGTATATTTGCAGACCTGCAAATAACCTGAAGGTTTAAAAGACAGGAGGGCGTTGCCATAACAGAGAGGGCATGAGGGAAAGGGAGGATTTTTAAATCAGGGGCTTATTTCATAAACACGTTTGTAAGTTTTCATTTTACAAATCTCCGCCTATTTTTTGTAAATTACATGATAGAGGATATACGACACGGCGAATATTGATCGGTCAGCGGAGATGAAATGACGTGGCTGCGACTAATCAGCGCAGAGCAGTCGGCGGAGATGCTCTCCCTGGATTACAAGTCAAAAAACCTTTATCGTGCATTTTACAAAAAATTAGCGGAGGTTTTTAAAATGAGAAATTGCAAAGGTTTTTATGAAACAGGCTCCTGGAATAAAGGTAAATGTGAAATAAAGGTAAGGGTAGGGCTAAAACAACGTTGATTTTAAACAAAAAAAAACAATTTAATTCAGGTCATTTTAATACGCAGAAATTTTGTTTTTAAATTTAAGTCTCCCTTTTCTTAGGTTGTGTTCCCCTCGAATTATTTGGCACTATTCAAGAATACGCCATTAAAATAAAAATAAAGCAATTAGAATAATAAAATTCAGTTTGTTGTAAGGTTTTTGCTTAGGTCAATTAAGGAAGCAAAAATTTAAACTACTTGATTATGAAGGCCCATGGTTTTTTTAGTATTATAACTTTATAAAATTTATTACAATAACAAAATTAAGTTTTTATTTAATAGTGCGTTTTTTAAGAATTCCAATGATTTCCATTTTATACTTTGTTTACAATGTCTAAAACAAAACAATGATTATTTTGGGATGATTTCTTTTTTTTTAAATTGATTTTTTTCTCAATTATTTCTTACTTTAAGCTTTCGGAATTAGAAGGAAACGCGTTAAATAATTTAAAAATATTAATAATAAAGAAACCCTGAAAGTGAACAAGAAAAAGTTAAAATAAAAAAACAAAGATAAAAGTGTAGGTTTACGTCAGGATTTTAAGGACCCGCAAAACGTCATATAGTAGTAATTCGTGATCACATCATATATGTTTTACTCAGTGGAAATTGAGGTAGAAGGAGCTGTTTTAGCCAATTAGTGCTTGGCGAAAAATTGATATCAAATGAATGAGAGATCTTCATTTTTTTCCTAAGCGCAAATTGGCTAAAAGTGATTCTATAATGTCATAATTCTGTGAAGATATTTAACACTGAAAAACTTTCGTTTAAATGGGAAGGTTCTGATCATCGTGTTTGCCTACAAAAATGATCAAACAGATGAAATAAAGGGCAATAAAACTCACGGCAACTTTTGACAATCACTTTCACAATTTACCTCGACAGCGGTTTCTAAGTGTATAAGCATATGTAAAGGAAGCCTATGCAAGGGAAGCCTGAAAAACATGTCAATCTTTTAATAACTGAGATATAAAAGTTTAGTTTGTTTTTTAGGCGTCGCTTAGGCTTAGGAACACGTAAGCTTATGCTTGAGAAAACGCGGTCGAGTTAAACTTGTGGAAAAAGATGGAATTAGCCATTAAAAACAACCCAAAATTAATTCTAAATGTACAAATAAAAGAAAATTCTGTCAAAATAATTTTGCAGTGCATAGTTGTAAAGGGTGAAAATTGTCTCAGTCAAAATAGAATTTATAATTGACGTTTACTAAAATTTCAAAAAGCAAATTTTTAGTGATGGGAAGAACTGTGGAAACTCCGGAACACTGGAACTGGAACCAGAACCAGAATTGAGATTTTCCAAAAATCCAGAACAGGAACCTGAACCGGAATTCCAAATTTTTCCTGGAACATCCGGAACACGGAACCGGAATTGCCTTTAAAACTGCGAAATCCCAGGAACACTGGAACCGAAACCAGAACCGTGAATTGAGATTTTCTAAAAATCCGGAACAGGAACCAGAACTGGAATTCCAAATTTTGCCTGGAACATCTGGAACTTCGAACTGTCCATCACTACAAAATTTACAAGGAGTAATTCTTTTGTCTAAGGGGATCAAATAGCACTTTTTTGTCTGTTATTTAACAGATTTTTGAGATAGTTACAAACTTTATTTTGGTTTTTAGTGAATTTGCTTAACAAAATGCTCCTGGTAAAAACTATTTTACCTGTTGGTGAGGGTGAAGTTGATGGCTTGGGTGTTGGTGCTGGTGTTGGTGGTGCTAAAATGCATTTAAAAAAGCTTAAAAAATAGCGGAAAGGGCTTAAATTTGGCCAGCCTTAATTTCGGCCTCTGGCTTTTGTGCTTTTCACACGCAAAACAATGTGAATGAACTAAATAGGGTAACTGACTTAATTTCGGCCACGCCTTAATTTCGGCCACCAATTTAGGGTGTTAGAAAATTGGCTTATTTTTAAAACACAAAAGAACTAGCACAAAAGTAACTGGATTAATGTTGAATAAAGTGTTTTTGCAAAAGTTTTTTTTTGTTATTCAACATTATCAACATTTTTATACAAAAAGTGAATTTTTTGTGATTTTCCTAATTTTTGCTTTGTGTTTAAACTGCATCAAATTTAGAACGAAGCATTATATAACCTTAAAATATCTTCTAATTAAGGCTCAAAATTGTTAATTTTCATGGTTTGATATTTTCTTCAAAATCATTTTGCAATGCGTTTAACTAACTGCGCATTTTAAGATTCCGTTAATTTCGGAAACTTGAAAATTTAGGTGAAAGAACCTGCCGTTTTTTGCTGTTTTTAAATATCATTGTACTACCGTATTTATAAAGAATTTTTTTTGCTCGTTTGGCTTTGTTTTGACGTTTTTTAAGCTAAAAATAAAAATTGAACAAAAAATACAAATTATTAAAACTTGTTTTTTAAGGGTTTGACATAATTATTTAAAGTCTTGCTAATAACTATTAAAGCTCGCAAACAGGAAAAATTAAGTTATATGTACCAAGAACAATACCTAAGGGTAAATTTGCAACCTTTAGAAATTTTTATTGTTCGTTTAAGCAATAGTTATGGCCAGTTTTTTGTAGGTGGCCGAAATAAATGGCACGCGCCTTAACTTCGGCCACTTTAAAAAAAAAGTTTAAACCTTGACTGATTTTTAAGTGTAACAGAAATATTCAAATTTTACACTGGAATAATAAATATACCTATTGTTTGATTTTTAGGCCAAATTTTGGCTTGATTGAAAAAGCCAAAAAAAAACTTATTCAAAAAAATAAAAAAAAGGTGGCCGAAATTAAGACAGTTACCCTACATCAAGATAAAAACACGATGATCTATCTGGCCCTAGGCAGTTTGTTACATAACTTTGTGCATAAAAAATAACAGCCGGTAACTGAAATTGAAAGAAGGTGGCCAAAATTAAGTCATTACCTTAAATGCAAATTATAGAATGAGCGTTTAAGTAAAACTCAACAAGGAAAATTTTCACAAGTAAATTTGAGATTTTTTATAAAATGAATAATCCGATAAATGTGTGATAAAGCTAAAAAACATTAAAAATTGATTTTAAGTACACAGGTTTTGTGTTTTAAGTACTGTTTTTGTAACCATTTTTAAAATTAACGCTATTTTTTTAATTTTTATATCAATTGTCATATTAACTTTTTTCAACACTGTTTTATCCTGTTACACTCTTGTATCAAATGAAACACCAAATGCTTTAGCGGTATTGAGAACATAAAAAATTTGAGGTGACTGGAGTAGAGAGCAATAAAATTTCAATCCACTAAACAATGAAGTTTATTAAAGAATTATTTTAAGAAAATATATAAAAGCGTTGTTTAAACGTGTTCAGAACAACGTGTTTAACCCTATTTTGGTCACAATTATCTGTTAATTGAGTTTTGTAGTAACATTTTTAAATAATTTACCTCAAATTTTCATGATATTAAACGGGTAAAACCCCGTCGAAAATGACCATTATTACTAAGAACTTTTTACAAATCCAATATTGGCTGTTGACCTTGCTTCCCAGTTAAAAAACATCACGAA
>JASAMX010026552.1:0-14976 GCA_030248175.1 Microlaimidae sp. YZB2_3
ACAAAAAAAAATTACCACCGACCACAAACCGACCCAGAAAAAACTCCGAAATTTCAGCTTTGCTGTCCATACTTTTCAGAGAAGTCACATCCCCGAGAAGGAAGCACACACTATAAAAAAAATAGTGGATATGTTGATAAATCATTCACTTATTGCAATTACCCTCTTTGTTTTTGTTGCAAATCTATCCGATTCCATCATTTGGATCCAGTGTAGTATTTTTTGTTTGCTTGAATCTTTAAGCAAGTCACGCCTTCAATTTTGTCCAAAGCCAATCGAATTGTATGTCTATCTTGTAAATCTTAAAACTAAGTTGTATACGAGCACTTTGGACACAAACAGCAATAAAATAAACCAAAGGCTTAACAATTTGTATTTTATGACGCCTCTGACACATTGCGTCGCAGTAACGACGAATCGCCAACGCGTTACAAGTAGTAAACCTTTTAAATGAAACAAGCAAACAAACAGTATTTTTAAATAAAGAATACACATAAATAGATTTAATCAAAAAGGGTCTGTTATTTTGTAAATCGACTATATTTCATGCGTAAGCTCAGAATTCACTTTAGAAAAGCTCTCGATGCGCTAAAAAATAATAATTCTGTTTGGCGACCTAAAAATTAAGCGAAAATAACCAGACGCTGAAAAATTTAGACAGCAAAATTTCTTGAAAAATTTGAGTTTTCACGGAAGGGACACTATGTATCACACGGCGAAAAATAAAGCCACTTTTTACTGCGAGCATTGTCATATCAATCATACCTCTTTCATATTAATTCATAATATTTCCGTACGAGGTGCCGTTATAAATAATAATATATCATGATAAAATTTTGCTTGATTTTTGGTTTTCGGCTTAAGATGCATACGAAAAATAGTGTTTTCTAGAATGGATTTTTAGTTTGCTCATGAGCATTTTATTCTTCTTTTTTTTTATTTTAATGTGTGGTTTTAAAAAATGCTGGTATTTTTACGTTTAAATAGTTTAGGAAAAACTTTTGTTTAAATACTTATACGTTTAAATATAAATCGCAGAAATATATTATTTTTTTAACATGATTCTTTAAAGAATATTTTTTCGAAGCACAAAACACAATGAATGAATATGATGAATTAACGTAAAGGTTTCGTATGGGCTCTATGCGACATTGTATACGCTTTTTATACAGTATTTATGTAAATAAAAAATACTTGTCAAATAATCATGATAATTGTATTGAATAATTGTAGAAGGCCATTTAGACCCAAAAAATCTGGAGGATCCTCGATCGCTGAAATCAATAGCAAATGCTCCTTGTATTCTTATCACTTGATTCGCTGCAATTTTATTAAAAAATTATTGTATAATATTGTTTCTAAAAACTTCAACAACTTTTTCGTTTTGTTTTTAAAAAATAAAATTTTTTGTGATTCCTTAATTGTGTTTATACAGACAGGATGATTCACACAAGTTCTAAATTTTTTATACGTGTATTTATATACGAATGCTAAAAACTTTCGGGGTTAAACTAAGAACATACCGCTTTCCGTTAACCTGTTCACCGTTTCCACGGTTACAACGGTGAAATCTACCGTACCGCGGTGAGACCCTTGTTTCAAAGTGGTATCTTTTTCTAACCATTGTGGTCCGTAAATTTTATTATGGTAAACTCCACGTATCACCTATGTCATACGCATACCTAGGTCGTACGTAATACTTTTTGCGCGATATATTCACAATAAGCATGCAAATTCTAATGATTAAAACTGGTACAATAGCAATATTCAAATTTTATCCACCCATGGAATATTACGTACGACCTAGGTACAATGTAGGTGATAGGTAGAGTTTACCGCGGTAAAGTTTACGTAGCAGAATGGTTAGACGAAGATACCATCACAGTCAAAAGAAGTTTTTACCGCGGTGGTACAAAGTTTTTACCGTGGTAACCGGGGAAAATGCGATCTTGGGAATGGGGTAAACAATCGTACGTAATTTGTCAAATGTATTTCGAATATTGTATCACTACTGTATAAAAATTTTAATAGAGTCTATTAAAAAACTAATATAACAGAATCAATAAAAAAATAAATTAAATAATTGAATTTTTTTAATGTAGTATAGTTGTTTTTAGCATTGGAATAATAATGCATTTTTATCTAGTTTTGATATTTTTAGTTTAATAAAATTACCAGAATTTCTAGTTTTTGCAATCTGACATTGTGAAATACTTTGGAATGATAAATTGAACATTGTGAAATACTCTATAATGGTATTTTCTCATAAAATTTAGATTTGGTTGAATTATATCTGGCTAACCTCGTTATATTGTGTAAGGACATGAGAAGACCAATATTAAAATTATGCGGTTCAGACGTTTAAAAAATACGAATTGAAACGTAGATTTTTTTAATTCCGTTTTTTTACAAAATATATAAAAATCAGTAAACGTTAACAATTTAAAAATTGACCTTTTTGTTTCACATTGAATAATTTAATAAATAATTGTTAAATAGGTTTAAACTTTAACATTAGACGATTTTGTTGTCTAAACATTTTTCACTTGCTTCCTTGTTGACTATTTACTCAATTTAATATTGCGATTTATCGACGTCTGCCAGATTTAAATTTACTATAGTATGATTTATTTAGGTAGGTAATTAGTAAATTTAGAAATATTTATAAAAAAATTGGTAAAACATAAAAAAAACTAATTAAAACAATACATTTTAAAATCTTACCTAATATTATGAAACAAAAAAGTGTTAATGGTTTCCACATAATTGTTACATATATAGACTGACATAAACCGGGTGCAAAAAACAGGTAAATGACACTGGAAACTTTGCATTTCCAAACAAATCAAAATTTTTAAACTCTTGACGAATCATTTAAAATGCAAGACGGTTTTAGAGATAATCGTATTTCAGCAACTGTTTTTATCTGTCTTTTTTTTCCAAAACAGCTAATTAATTTTTTGTCAGTTTACCACTTTTTTTTTTTTGAAATATACCATAAAGCATACATAGAAAAAACAAAAAACAAAACAATAACAAAATTTTGAAATTGACAATTACCTTAAATAAGTTTAAATAACCTATCATATTCATACATGACTGATATTGACAGTTTTATTAACTTATTTTTTTTTTAACAGCTAAAACTGACCGTTTTACCTATTTTGTAAAAAAACCGAATTTTTAAAATTTTGTATTATAATTGTAAATGCGACACGGTTACTCGGATCCTGCTTTATCCTCGTAGTTAAAAACCGCCTATTTAAGAATATACCAGAAAAACCGGTGATTCTACCCCGCACGGCTTATAGCCCGAGGAATGTCATAAAAAGGTTGATTTAAAGGTAACATAAACATTTTTGTGCCCAACAAAGCAATATTAACAAAAGGAGAATACGATTGACTTTTGAAGTTAAATATATTTTCTCCTTTCTCTCCAACAACAAAACAGATTAAAGCTAAAGTCTTCCAGGCTGAAATTAAGGGCGTAAATGCTGCTCTCCGCCAGGAAGAAATAAACAATAAACCCGTGAGCATAGAATTAAAAAAAAAGTTTTCGGTTTGTGTAACCAATTATTATTTAGTTGCGTCATGTGTTTCTTTCTCTGCACGTGATATTTTTTCAAAAAACGAATGGTTACTTTACCACTCATCTATTTTCACCCTGATCGAATTCATCTTTAGGCTAAATGAGAGATCAACGAAATGAAATGACAGAATTGTGACGCTATAGAATCATTTTCAGCCAATGTGCATGAAAAAAATTTCTAATTTACTTAGAAATCTCCAATTTTTAGTTCTTTTAATTTTGATTTCCACGGAGCAAAACATACGAATAATACCTGCGATTTGAGGATCCAAAATTCCCGCGAGTAAATTTTTGAAAAAAAATATACATAAACATTCTTTATGCAGGAAAACCCATTTTTACTTTTAAAAAAAATGAGAGAGACAGAGACCCTCCTACCCAACCAAAAAAACCAGATAAGGTTCATAGAGATATAATTGGAAAGCTTATATTCGCAGGAATGCCGTTAAGGTTAAACACTAAAAAAAACACTAACACAAACATCTTTACGCCGAACACCTTATTTTCAACTAAGGAGCCTTTGGATTTTAATAAATAAAAAATGTTTTATCTATAACCGACTTCGACTCCGTCCACAACTTACCGTAATTTACCGTAGTTTTTAACATAATGCAAATTTTTTCAGTGTTGATTAAATTGCGTAATTTTCGTGCAATATATCATGGAAATTAGCCAAATTTTGAGTTGTAAAAGATTTTACAGTTTTCAACAATACTTTTAAAACCTTTTGGTGTCTAGAAAGAATATTTTCAGCATATATCTTCCGAAATAAATATTTTATTTTATTTAAGCACTAAACTATTCGAAATTTCAATAGCTTTTAAACTTTTTTTAGAATTTTATCTTAATTTTTAGGCTTCGCTTAGGCTTAGAAGAAATAATGTGTCTTAAATTTTTTTCTGCAAAATTTTCTAACATAAAACATCTTTAATATTTATTTATCATAACAAATGTTTCAATTTAAAAACCAAAAACTGTGAAGCTTAACCCTTAACCAAACCCTATATTCGCATTTATCAAACAGGTCAAAGCAATAATCTAAACCATATTCTTGCACTAGATTGGCAGTTTATCAATAATTCGAAGTTTATTCGTTTCTCGAGCTTAATTAATTATATTTCCGTTTAAATTTGGTAATTTTATGGTTTTTAAACTTAATTTAATGTTTTTTAAAGTTTAGTACAGTTAAAAATTATTAATTTCTAAAAAAAACACGTAAAAAAAGCTAAATTAATTCAAAAAACATTCAAATTGGTTCATTTTATTTGAGATTTGTTAATTCCGCCTAACCTGCACATTAATTTATAATTTGCAGGAATTTGAGGCGGAGTCGGAGTCGAAGGAATAGGCATTTAGTGTTTGCATTACCGTTTTTGATTCTAGGAAATTTGAACGCCAGCACTTGATCGCCGCGCACTTGATCGCCGAGCATTAGACCGCCGAGTATTTGATCGCCGCAGTTCGTGTTGCATTAAAGCAGATGTTAAAACTCGCCACCGCAGTAGTATAAAGTCCCCACCAAAATAATAAAAACTCCAGCTAACATAATTTTAACAAATTTACATAAAATATCTAAACAAAGCAATGTTGTTTTGGGAGTAAAAGTTTTTTATTGCCAAAACAACATTGCCTTGTCTAAATGATGAATCAAAAATCTAAATTTCCTAAGCCTAAGCGAAACCTAAAATCGAAAACAAAATAAATGGTTTGTTATTTAATGTACCTGAAAACCAAACTAAAATTTTCATGAAATGTATATTTAATGGTTTGTTATTTAAATAAAATCGTTGTTTTTCCTAAACCTAAGCCAAAGCTAAAAACCATGATAAATTAATATTTGATGAATAGTTTGTTCTTTAATAAAGACTAAAACTTTAGTTTTTCCTAAGCCTAAGCTAAACCTTAAAACCAGCTGAACCCTATTATGATAAATTCTTAATTAACAATGTGTTCTTGAAAATATTTTTTGTCACAAGCAAAATTTTACAATAAAAAAATGATGCACACACATTAAGATAATTGCGGGTAGTTCACAATAGTTTTCGCGAGTTTACACTTAGTCGTGGACTGGAGCTGTGTTGATTCGCTGGAGTTGAAGGGAAACAAGAAATTTGCATAAAATTCATACGCAATCCTGCGGCGATCAACTGCTCGGCGGTCTAATGCTCGGCGATTAAGTGCGCGGCGATCAAATGCTGGCGGTCAAATGCTCGGCGATCAAGTGCTGGCGATCAAATTTCCGGACACCCCGTTTTTCCGGCAAACTGTAAATTCCACAGACACCGACCAAAATCTACCGTAATCTACCGTAATCTTTAGTATTATGCAAATTTTAGCCTAAGCCTAAGCCTAACCTGCACATCTGTATATAATTGGCAAGCACTAAAAGACACCTACTACACCGACGGACCGACCGAGGGGTGAAAGCCTCTCTTGTTACTAAAAATTTCCCTAAGCAACCAAAGCAAAACCTTAAAATCAAGCTAAATTTAATGTTTTGTTTGATTTTGAGGTTTTGCTTAGGTTGCTTAGGTCCGTCGGTGTGGTAGGTGTAGTAGGTGTCTTTTAGTGCGGCTAACAGGAGAAAACTCCGCAGTTTTAACTCCGCAGTACTCCGCAGGAGTTTAAGCCTACGCCTTCCTAAGCCTAAGCAAAGCCTAAAAACAACCTAAACTTTCTTCGCGCAGCTATTTGTTAAAGTTTAGGTTGTTTTTAAGGCTTTGCTTAGGCTTAGGAACGCATAGCCTTAAGCTTAAAAAAGGGTTATTTACACCTGCGGAGTACTGCGGAGTTAAAACTTCGGAGTTTTCTCCTGTTAGCCGTCTTTTAGTGCTTGCCATATAATTTGCGTAAATTTGAGGCGGTGTCGGTGTCGGTGGAATTTACAGTAGCGGTACTCATAAAGTGCGATTAACCAAAGATTAACCAACGATTGTTGATTAGCTTTTGCATTGGCTCACATAATAAAATATAAATTAATAAAAGACTCAATTCCTTTATATAATGATTAATAATGTACAATAAACTTATAACATAATCAAACATACAGAGGAATAAAATTTTTAACAATTTAAATTAATAATGTAAACTAATGCAAAACCAAAATAAAATTCGTCTTTTTTAATTTTATTTTTTTTATTTCGAAATTAAAAATTAACAATATCATGTATTTAACTTTTTTTCAAATATTCTTAAAATTTGACAATTATTTATATAAAAATACTTTAGTTAAAACAGTATATATACTTTTCAAGTCATAAAACATGACAAATAGTCCAAAAACTGCGTTTAATGTCAGTTTTTATCAGCTTTTTAATCCGATTCTCTCCTTGTCCATGAAAAAAAGACGTCCATACTTAATCTTTGGTTAATCCTTGGTTAATCGCGCTTTATGACTTCGGCTACAGTTTGCCGTTTTTCGGTATCGGGCAAATTCCCAACTGAGGAAAGTCCCAACGTGGAAAGTACCAAGAATATATAACACAAGAGAATGTCCGACTGTACACTAAATTTTTGACCAAAATTTTGCGAGAAAAGTCGCACTTTTGAATTCGTGTGCGACTTTTCTCGCAAAAATCCGCCATTTTCTGCAAGTTTTCCCGCGCTGCGGTTTTTTATACAGTGTTAGTTTTCTCACAGTGGGGACTGCGACTTCTTTCGCACTCTATGCTGCTTTATTCGCACTGCGATTATTTTAGCACTGCGAGTCTGGCCGCACAAAAAAAAAATACAGACACTGGTAGTCATTTTCAATGGACTAAAACACTTTGAAACTTGTTTTATTTAATTTTAAAACGTTGGAAAGTTACTTTATTTTATTAAAACTAAAAAGTTTTAACATCTTAAGGTAAAAAAAAACGACTTTTACTCATTTAAACACAAAATTTTTGCTCCGCTTTGTTTTTATTTTTTTTTTTGTTGTGCAGCCAGACTCGCAGTGCAAAAACGCAAAAAGAAAACCCCCGAAAAAAAAAAGCAAAAAATAAACCAAAAACAAAAAAAAAACACACCAATCGATGAATCTCCCAACAGTTCAAATATTAGAAATACGTTTGCAAAACCGGTGTTAAACACGATAATTTTAAACAACCGAAAATAAATAAATGCATTAAATGAATGATAAATGGAATTATGCAATTTTGTAAACGTACTTTCAAAAATGCAAGTTTCCACCCCAATGAGAATTTTTTTTTGATTTTTGGGTTTTGCTTAGGCTTAGGAAAAAAATAAAGTTTTTACTCTTCAGTTTAAAAAGCATCATTAAATACAAATTTACCATAATACAATTTTGCTTGATTTTTAGGTTTTGCTTAGGCTTAGGTACTCAGTTTTTTGAATAAAGAATTTAATAAAAGTTTACCATGATAAAAATTTTGCTTGATTTTTGGCTTTTGCTTAGGCTTAGATAAAAAAGGTTTTCAATAGATTGTTTTATTCGAAAAATAGGAAAAACTTGTCTTTTGAAAAGTGCGTTTACAAAATCACATCCAAAAGACGAGTTTTCCGTATTTAATGCTATATTTTTATTAATTATAGTGTTAATTGACTAAAAAATAAAATGGTGTTTGTTGCAAACGTATTTTTTGATTCTGTTGGGACTTTCCACAAACTGTTGGGAGATTCCACAGTTGGGAGATTCACCCTTTTTGTGGCTAACAGGAGAAAACTCCGCAGCTGACTCCGCAGCGGAGTTTAAGCCTACGCCTTCCTAAGCCTAAGCAAAGCCTAAACACAACCTAAACTTTCTTCGCGCAGCTATTTGTTAAAGTTTAGGTTGTTTTTAAGGCTTTGCTTAGGCTTAGGAACGCATAGCCTTAAGCTTAAAAAAGGTTATTTCACTCCAGGTAACTCCGCTGCGGAGTCAGCTGCGGAGTTTTCTCCTGTTAGCCGTTTTCTTCCCCAAGGGTTGTCGGTGCTGCTTGGCCGCGGGCAGAGGTAATTTACATTTTCAGGCGCACCAGGCGCACAGGAATATTCAGGTGCGTCAGGAACGAGCCTAAGCCTACGCGTTCCTAAGGTAACGGGACTTTAGAGCCGGAGCGAGGGGACTTTAGAGCCGAGGGTCTTTAGAGCCGCAGTGTGGGACTTTAGAGCCGTATTGGAGGGACTTTGGAGCCGTAACGTAACTTTTGTGTTCAGAAAATTCATAAAAAATTAAGGGACTTTAGAGCCGAACAAATTTTGTCAAAGTTGGTTAAATTACGTCATTTTCATACAATATATCACTGAAATTAGCCAAATTTTAAGTTGTAAAAGTTTTTAAAGCTTTCTACAATACTTTTAAAACCTTTTGGTGTCCGGAAAGAATATTTTCGGCATAATATCTTCCAAAATAAATATTTTTTTTTAATTTAAGCAATAAACTAAAAGAATTTCAATAGTTTTAAGCTTTTTTTTAGATTTTTATCTTGATTTGTAGGTTTCGCTTAGGCTTAGGAAAATAATGGTTTTTTTGTCTTAAATTTTTATTGCAACATTTTCTAAAATAAAACATCTTTGATATTTATCATAACAAATGTTTCAATTTAAAAACCAAAAACCGTGAATCTTAACCCTTAACCATGCCCTATATTCACATGAAAAATCTTTTATCAAACAAATCAAAGCACGAATCTAAACCATGTTTTTGCTCAAGATTAGTTTATCAATAATTGGAAGTTAATAAGTTTCTTTTCCCGCCAAATCCTTATACATTGTCATCTTTTGTATATACAATAGAAAACCCAAAGCATATTTATCCCGCATAATGATTACCGCATTGCATAATTAGCTCCATTTGTTATGTAAATGTTTTAATATTACTTGTATGTTGTTTTACTATTGTTTGCAAACGCATTTTTCATTTCGGCTCTAAAGTCCCTGCTGCGGCTCTAAAGTCCCCAGGTCCGGCTCTAAAGTCCCGGCTCTAAAGTCCCTCGGCTCTAAAGTCCCCAAATCGTTCCTAAGCCTAAGCGAAGCCTAAAAATAACGTAAACTTTCTCCGCGCACCTATTTGATGAAGTTTAGGTTGTTTTTTAGGATTTGCTTAGGCTTAGAAACGCGTTGGCTTATGCTCGTTCCTGACGCGCCTGACGTTCCTGTGCGCCTGAAAATAAAAATTACCGGCCCAGACTTCGAATTTTTTCTCTCTGCGCGTTGAGTGGCTTTTGCGCGGGGCCATATCTAAAAAAATCAATGCACGTTTATGGGTGCTGTTCATTTAATATACATGTGTTTGAGATAAAACATATATTTTTGTGTTTGTTTTAATTTGGGCTTTCACCTGATATAAGTTTTATTTGTTATTTTGAAATTTTTATTGACGATTGACGTCGCTACTAATACGACTACTCTCACCAAAAATATATAATATACCGAAAAATGTGCAACTCCTTTAGGGGAGGGGTAAAACCGGTTGCCTTACATTACGCCGACGACAATTCGCCGACGACTATTTCGCCGATGACTTTTACGCCGATGATCATTTCACCCCTGGACTATTTGACCGATGCGACGTTTCGCCGACGCAGTTCCAAAAAATGTTTCTAATTACATAAATATAAATTTAAAACAAGAATTTTTACACGAAATTCGTAGATTATATGATTTTTTTTAGAAAACATATATTTTTAATTATTTTTAAAATATTGCACAATAAAATTAGAGTATTTAATTTTTGATCGAATCGCGATTGATAACAAAATTATGTTCCTCATATAAACAATTGTTTTTCTTTGTTTGAAAAAAGTTTAAATAAAAATTGATTAATTATTTTAAAAAATATTATTTAATTTGATTCTGATTTCATGCTTTTTCTTCACTGCGACATTTCGCTGACGCGTTTTGAAAAAAGGTATCTAGATATTTTATCTATATAAAAAAACATAATTGATTTAAAAGAAAAAAAGTAAATAATTATTCTTAAACACCTTTCTTTTTGTTTTTATAATTTTTTTAATATTAAAGCAAATTAAAACAAATTTTTATCAATAATTCTATTGCCGTGAGAAATTGGTTTTTGCGCAGAAGTTTGACTATTTGCTGAAGAAAAAAAAAACAAAACTAATCATTGCTAAATAATGGGTACTTTATTAATAGGATGTTCGTTTGTTTAATGCGTATAATGTATTTTTTGTTTGTTATTTGAAATAAAATATTTAAATTTTGTCTATTTAATAATTACATCAAACACATTTAAAAATACATATAAAAGTTTTCAGATCTTGTGTTCGTTTTATGACTGAAGCTTTAGGCGTGCTTAAAATTCAGGATGTTTAATATTTAGAAGTATAAATCTAATAATAATAAAACTAAAGTTCGTTTAAGAATAAATTAAAACTGAAAAAAAATTCAGATGAGCATATTTCGTTAACGGCGCACCGTTAAGAAAATTCAAACGATAATTATAATATTAATTCAAACGATAATTATAATATTAATGTAGAGCTGCAATTAAAATCTATCTAATAATTGAACTTTTTTATAAATTAAGTGGACTGTTAACTAGAAAACTCATCTGAATTTTTTTGGGTTTAAAGTATTTTTGAGCAGATTTTACACACATCATCTGTGGGTAAATGTTTATAGCTCAAAAAAATAACAAAATCAAATGTTGAAATTTTTTTATTTTTGGTATTTATTTGCATAATATTCTCCCAAAATAAATTACATCCCAGACACAACTTTATTTGTTGTTATTACAACAAAATGCGACAAAATCAATAACAAATTAAATGAATTAGTTTTGTTATGTATCGTGATTAACTCCTATTTAATTAAAATCAGTCACGGACACTATATTATTGCAGATTCATTGTAGCACATATAAAAACAATGTAACTGGTTATAAACAGTCATGTTTGCTTCAGTTATACTTAGTTTAACTGATTAATAGTAGAAATTATATTTTGTATATTTTACAAGATATTATACCGTGCACAAAGAAATTTCCACAGTTTATGAGAAGTGTAGACAATATTCACCAATGGTGTTGTACAAAAGCAAAATAAAAATTTTTGGAACTAATAGCTCAGGGTATAATCTGTCAGATTTTACTTAAAAGTTTTATCCATTGTTTTATGGCAAAAATCAATGATTCAATTTCAACACAATAAAAAAACGCGATTGGGACTCGGCTAAGATGGTTATCCAAAATATTTTTTATACTGCTTTGACAAAAAGTTGAAACAAAATCCTGGTACAAAAGTTTTTTTTTACATTTTTTGTCAAAATTTAGAAATTTTTCAAAATCTTTTGGAATTTTTTGAATTTTGTTTTGAAATTTTTTAATTTCTTTTGAAACTTCAAAAATTATCTGAAATCTAAAAATAAATTGGAAGTTTTTTAAAATTTATAAGAATTTCCATAAAATTCATGAAATTTTTTGATATTTTAAAATTTCAAACTATTGTAACATTTTTTTGAAAATTTTCAAAATTTTTATAAATTATTCATGATACCTCAAATTTTTTTATTATTGATGTTAAGGTATGCTGGTGCAACATTCCGCGCCGCGCCGTTTTTGTTTTAAAACAATGCTACACAATTCATGCAGATCATCAAGGCGAAGTTCTGCCACTTGTTTTGATGTGCAAAACTTTCATGTTTTACATTACGGCTTTCAACATCTCCCTTTCTGCAACTCGTCTTTGAAAACTTTATCTTCTAAACATCTCGTCTTCTTTTAACATCCAAAGACGAGATGTTTAAAAGACGAGCTTTCGGAAGACGAGATGTTGAAAGACGTAATGTAAAAGACAAAAATTCAGAGAATCCTAGTATTTTTTTCCTGCCTTTCTCACAAGAATGAAGGAGCGTATCTTCGCGCTTTGCGGGTTTTTAAAGCTAGAGCACCTGGGGCGTTCATATGCTTGAAAAGTCGATAAAAAATTTTGAATTTGGCGCATTTAAGGTAAACAATAACATAATAACAGATGCTGACAGTTTTTTATTAATCAAAATTTGCAAAGCAATCAGTTTAGCAAAATAAAGTGTTTAACAAATTATATATCTTATTCTACTTCAATATCAAAAATAAATACAATGTAATTAAATTTCATTCATTCCATTTCATATATCATTTGTAAGTAATGGGCGAAACTGCGGAACCCCGGAACTCTGGAACCGGAACCAGAACAGAAATTAAGATTTACCAAAAATCCGGAATAGGAACCGGAATCGGAATTCCAAATTTTACCCGGAACATCGTGAACCCGGAACCGAAACTGCCCATCGCTATTTTTGCATATTTTTTCGAAAACGATTACTCTGCCACTCGGGCGGTTTGTTTATGTGTGTGCGTGTGTATGTTTGTGTAATTATTTTGTCATGCAACGAAATTAACCATTAGTATTTAATGAAATTAACCATGTGTTTGTTTATAAAGTTACCCGAAACTGCAAACTCCAGAACCGCGGAGCGGAGCTCTGAACCGGAGTTTCGCCCTATTTTAGTACTCTTTTCATGAAGGATTAATAAGTAATGCCGTCAATTATTTTTTCAAAATTATTTTGTAAACTAATTTTTTCCAACACATTTTAAAAACAATAAAATAGCCCTAAAATGGAAATTTAAAAAAATTTTAAAGGGTTAATGTTTAAGCTTCACTGCTTCTGCTTTAAATGGCCAGAGGTTCAGAGCATGATTTTAAAAGATTGAAAAAAGTAATTTTGATACTTCACAGTATCGTGCTTCGAAGCTATGGCCATTTAAAGCGGAGCTCCTTCTGGAACTCTTGAAGCTCCACCCTTTAAATAAGCAATTTAAATTTTACTTAGACTTAAATATGTTCGAAATTATCCTACTTGCATTTTCAGGACTAATTTTATTGTTTTTTTAGTTGTGAAAAATCAAATTTTCAAGAATTTCCTGACAAAATAATTTATGGAATTACTTAGCCATTCATGAAAATACCAACAAAAAATAGAAAACGAGCTCTCGAGCTTCAGAGCTCCGTGCTCCAAAGAACATCAGTAGAAACATCATTATGATTAGTGTTTATAAACTTATATTAATTTAGACCGAGTTTCCAGGTATCGTTTGCACTGGTTATTATTTTTCCACTTGCACCAATGAATTCAGCGGAAAGTTCAACGGGAAGGCCTTACAACGCATTAAATAATTCAAGATTACAACTGTTTTCAGTTTAAAAAAAACACAACTCTCGTATTTTTCCGCCTTAGAAAGTTTTAGGCGCTTTTGAGGAGTTTTTCGACCAAAATCTGAGAGAATTTGATCTACGCGACCAAGCAGTTATATTTATATGAGTGGCACGGAGGATAATTTTGGATAACTGGACGGTGCCAACACTATTTTAAAATATTTATACAAACATTAAAAATAGGTTTAAAGGAATAATAATTTATTTAATTCCCTTTTGTTTTTCTTAAATCAATCATTTTTTGGATATTTAAAAATATTTTTTTAAAACGCATTTTTTTTAAAACGCGTCGGCGAAATGTCGCAATAAAGAAATAACATAAAATCATAATAAAATTAATCAATTTTATCGAAAATAACATTAGTTGCTTGTTTAGCAAATTAAAATTAATTAATTTTTATTAAAACTTTTTCAAAACAAAGAAAAATAACTTTTTATGGAAGAGAGATAGTTTTTTATCAATCGCGATTTGATCAAAAATTAAATATCATAATTGTATTGTGTAATAGTTTTAAAAAGAACAAAAATATATGTTTTCTAAAAAAAATCGTATAATCTACTAATTTCGTGTACAAATTCTTGTTTCAATGTTATATTCATGCAATTAGAAACATTTTTTGCAACTGCGTCGGCGAAAGGTCGCATCGGTCAAATGGTCCGGGGTGAAATGATCGTCGGCGTAAAAGTCGTCGGCGAAATAGTCGTCGGCGTAATGTACGGTAGCCGCACTCATAAAAGGCGATTAACCAAGGATTAACCAAAGATTAAACATGGACGTCTTTTTGTCCTGGACAAAGAGAGAATCGGATTAAAAAGCTGATAAAAACTGACTTTAAACGCGGTTTTTGGGCTTTTTATCATGTTTTATTACTTGAAAAGTATACATACTGTTTTAACGAAAGTATTTTTATATAAATAATTGTCAAATTTTAAGAATATTTGAAAAAAGTTAAATACATGATATTGTTAATTTTTGATTTCGAAATAAAAAAAAATAAAATTGAAAAAGACGAATTTTATTTCGATTTTGCATTGGTTCACATTATTAATTTAAATTGATAAAAATTTAATTTCTCTGTATGTTTGATTATGTTATAAGTTTATTGTACATTATTAATCATTATTTAAAGGAATTGAGTCTTTTATCAATTTATATTATATTATGTAAGCCAATGCAAAAGCTAATCAACAATCTTTGGTTAATCCTTAGTTAATCGCGCTTTATGAGTGCGGCTACCGACACCGGTAA
>JASAMX010026553.1:0-13797 GCA_030248175.1 Microlaimidae sp. YZB2_3
GCTCATTTGCTTTATAAATAATCAAAATTTTATTATTAACAGCTTCTTCAGAGTTAATATTATATCTATTATAATTTTTCGTCAACGTTTTTTTAACCTTGTCAGCAATTCTGAAGACAATACGAATATTTGTTTTGACCATCGAAAAGTTAAATAATAAAAAACACATAAAAAATAATACAAATGATGCCTTACTTATAACAATAATACAATATGGCAAATAACAAAGGTGATTTATACCATTATAAAAAAGAATATTTTATTAGGTTGCACATGTCATAAAATTAACACTAAATTAGAATCGCATCAAAAGCTTCTATGATTAATTTAAACATTTTATTACCTTTGTTGCTTTAGCAATAAAAGATTTCTATTTCATCTTTAGAAAAAATCAATAACAGTTACGTTTTAAAAAAATGTTTAATTTGGTTAAATCAGATAAAAATCAAACGAATTATATAAAAAAATAAAACATGAATAGAGGTACAATGTAGATTTGTTTTTCAAGAAATACGCGACAAAATTTTAAATGGAAAAATAATACTAAAATCATTTTATATAAAAAAACGCCTGTGTTGTCTTTAAAAGAACAGCCATCTACATAAACAAATTGGTTTAAAATAAGTCATTTTTCATCATTTAAAACAATTTTAAAAGTTTTTTGTGTTTTTAGTTTTGTAAAATTATCTTAATTTTTTGATCTGTTAAAAACTTACTAAACACGCTGGTCAAAATCCATTGTTCTAACGGAAGTAGTTCTATAGTAACGCCGCGGGCAAAAAGTATGCCGGCGTCTAACAAATCGCCTGTACGACATTTTTTTAGCCATATTCGCACCTGCATTTTAAAGCCCTGTTCTGCCGCTACTCCTCCTAGAACCATTCCTATGGAGCAAAATATGTAGGACGTGATCACAAATACCATATGACATTTTGAGTGTCCCCAAAATTCTGACGTGAAATTTACGATATTGCAGTTCAAAAAAACAAAACCCCATGAGATCCAAATTTTTCATCATGAAATTCAAATTTTACAACATAATTTGCATTAAATAATTTGCATGAAACATATTTACATACATAGTTTTGGTAACGTTTAGTTTCACGAAATTTGATCAGTGGTAACGAGCCAGAAGAGCCATCGGACGTTAGATCTAGGTACTAAAGAGCCGCAAAAAGGGGGACCTAAGAGCCAAGCAGCCAGAACGAAAAGTACAAAAGAGCCAAATAGGAGATAATTATGAAAAACACAAAAGAGCCAAGAATGAAGAGAGATGGACTTAAGAGCCTGACTTTTTAGGACCAAAGCGCCAGAAAAAAGGGACTTTAGAGCCTTTGACGGCGCTTTGTGTTTAAATAATGTTAGATAGCGTAATTTTTCTAATAATCACATTCAAGGGGACTTTAGAGCCATATTATATTTTTTAAACTTATTTTAACAAATTTGCTATTGAAACACAAAAACCATATGAATTTTAAAACTAAAATTTACTTTTATCAAATTTTTTAATCATTCGTTTATGCGTTTTGTGCGAATAATCCGGCCACAATCGCAGAATTGTTACTTTTTACATTTTCATTTAAATCAAGAATATGAGCTGTTACGAAATCCCAATTTTATTGTCCTATCTGTATATCCGTATTCCTATTACTGATTTGCCGAACTCATAATAAATTTTTATATTTTTTATGAATTATTTATGACAAAATAATTATCTTAATTTTTTTGGCATTTTTTAATCTTTTTTAAGAAAAATTACTTTAATATGAATACAAAAATTTGTGTTAAATGATACTTTGTAGTCTGTATTAACTTTCGACAGGCACGTTCTATCATTACAATAAACTTTCAAAACATAAAAATTATAGCCCCACTTTTTGCGATGAAAACACCAGCAGCTGTTTATTTTTATGTTCATATAATATTAGTAATGTAATATAATGTAATGTAATATAATGTAAATCTCATATTAGGATCTAAATGTCCAGAAAGTCGACACGGATGGAGCTCAGGAGCTCCTTCCTTATTCAAATAATAAAAAAATAGTTATTAGTAAAATACATTATATATATTTTTTGATGGTTTTATAATAACTTTATTTAATAATTTTAAATGTGTTGAAAATTTGAAAATTTGGAATTATTTCTAAAGTCCTTTTTTAAGAAAAAACTAAAAAGTCGACTATCTTGCCTGGCATAGCTAAAAAACGCACCTAAGACAAGTTTTCCCGCTGAACGCATATTTTTTTAATTATTCTTACTATAATATAGTTTGCAAATTGAATAAATTACATGATTTATCTTAGATAAACAAATTAAGAAATTTAAATAACTCAAATATGTCTCTATTGTCTAAAACTTAAATACGTAAACGTAGGAGGGACAACAAAAAAAAAAACAAAATTTAGTTAGTTCACCGGTCGTCGATAAACACTTTAAGTAACAAACACCTAAGCAAAGAGAAAGATTGTTTAATTAGAATAAAGTAATAAAGTTTGTTTTTTAAAAGTACGGGAAATAAAAAAAATTGTCGCAAATGTGTGACAAATTAAACTTTACAAATAATTACAAACCTATTTCAAAGTTTCAAATTTTCGAATTTATATAAAAAATAATTTTATTAACGGTTTTTTTACGTTTTGCTCTTTGGTCCCTTCTACGATGTCGATTTACGCATGTAAACGTTTTTTTTAAACAGTTCTTTACCTTTGGGCTCTTTGTTCCTTATGCATCTGCCTTTTGGGCTCTTTGGTACCCAGCTCTAAGGTCCCGCAATTTCTTTCTCCTAATCTCTTTGCTTTTCTCCAATGGTTCTAAGGTGACCTTTTTGTGGCTCTTTGGTCCCAAAAAGTGCGCCTCTTTAGTACCCGTGGCTCTTCCGTCTCCAAAGCTGATCAGTTTAGAGTTTTCAATATGATTTAAACATTATCCATGCAAAATTATGCAAGTTTTTGTGTAAAATTAAAGTTTGGGCCTTGTGGTCTCTTGGTTTCGGCACTCCTGATGAAAATGATTAACCGATTACTAGAGAAAAGCAAGTTTCTTTAATACTTTTTTATTATTTTCTAAAATATTAAGTTGAAGTAAAGTTTGTTTAATTGCACTTGAAATTCGACAATAAGAAAATACTCCTTGCGGTGAAATTTAAAAACAATAATAAAAGAAATATCAAGAACAAAATTTAAATAATCTGTTGCCATTCTATGTAATTTAACCTTCCTTTTTAAGCCCACTGAACACGTAAAACCCGGGTTTTATTATCAAATCAACGTCGGTGGATTTTATTACCAAAGTGGTTAAGTTTATGTACTATTTAACGTTAAAAAAGAGGCAAAACAAACTAATACCGATTCCATAGCAATGTTTTTTTAAACTAGCCAAAAATTTTTTGAGAATGCATAAGATTTTTATTTTATGCTTATAAAATTCAAAACATTGTTGTATTGTAACTTAATTTGTGATTTATTTTAGCGCCTTTACAGCTTACATCATAAATTACGGTAAAAAATTTTTATTTTTGCGTTTTTAGTTAATTCGTAATTTTTGTTTAGCTATTCATATCTTTTCCTTCTCCCCTCAAAACTCTGCTGTTTTCGTTTCCACTTGTCCTTTCGTTTTCTATTTAATAAATCATATTCAGGTAACTTTTAACTAACACAGCATTATTGTAGTTGAAGAAAATGGTGTAGATTTTATTTCAAACCGACATGTTTCGGACTAATTCCTTAGTTCCTTTTCAAGGTTATTTTACATTTGTTAGGATCGCAGAACCCAATTTAAATAAATTAAAGAATATAATTTTGAATTTAAATCAGGCTATTTTAAGCCCTCCAAACAAATGTTAACGGCGCTTACCGGGAGAAGGATAAAACGGCACACAGGAAAATAAAACAAAATAAAATAAAACATATTTGTATATAGCATAAATTTTGCATACACATAAATTTAGTAATGCATATTTGTATATAGCATAAATTTTGCAATTTTCTCAAACGTTGAACTTTTCACCGAAACCTTTATTTCGATTAATTTTTAAAATATTTGTTACATTTAAGATTTATATTTTGAAATTATTTATAATTACAAGTTATTAATGTTGTGTTGTTGTTGATACTTTTAAACTTCTGTGTCAAAAAGGAAATAGGTCTGTGAGCAGCAAAATCTTAAAAGTCTTTGAATAGCTGCTGGTGTAAGAGTAGTTCGTTCGCTTAGATTTTCATCAGAATCGATGAGTTTCATTACTGCTTCTACAGCTTCGTCTGACGGAACTTTTGTAAACAAGCTTACAACATCTAATGAAAACATTCGATAAGTAGGCTTCATTTGTATTTCTTCCAATTTTTTAATAAGATCATAGTTATTTTTTTACATATGATGGTTTTGAAGTTAAATATGGTACCAGAATTTCTTTCAGATAAGTTTACAAATTATCATAAAAATGTTAATGCAGGATACTATTGGTATTAGAATGCAGGATACTATTGGAATTGTGTAGTTTTGGTAGTTTTGGTAATCCATACCATCTTGGAATTTTACCTTAAGAACTGGAAAGTTTTTTATAATCTTTGCTGCTTATATCGGAAGATTTTAACTGTTTGAACAAAGCATTTAAGTGTCTACACTGTTTGTTAACGAAAGCTTCAATTTTCGTTAAACCTAATGGATGACCACAGCGGTTGACAGGCTCGTGAAGAGTGACTTTGCTGTAGATTGAATCGTCATTTATTAGGTCATAGGCTTTTTCGGTATAATCGACAGTGTTTAAAACGGCTACTTTTCCTCCTTTATCGAAAGGAAGAATTCTTATAGAGTCATCATTACATAATTCAGTAAGAGCTTGGTTCTCCAATCTACTTAAATTTTGTGATACCTTTTTAAGATTAGCAGTAACAGGAATTAGCAACGATCTAAACGCGTCAGCTTTTGTTTTATCTTGATTTTGCTCAATTTTTAAGGCAGTAGCCTCAATAGAAGAACAAATATCTAAAACAGGAGGACTTTTGGGCGTTGGTGCAAATTTAAGACCTTTTTGTAAAACCGATTGCATATTTGGAGGTAACATTTTGTTAGATAAATTTACTACTTTTGGGTTTGGTTCGCTGCCACCTGAGAACCTTTTTAATTTAAAGTTTTTTATGAAATTTTAATTTTAATAATGTTAATTTATTGTTTAACCGGACTTTATGAAAAGATTGTTGTGTTGTGTATGAGCTATGAAGTTTTTGTCGTATTAATGCTTGTTCCGTGAAAAAATTAAAAATTTGAGGTTTAATAAATTCTTGATAATTTGACCGTTTAATTTTTTTTAAAATATCACTATATTGTTTTCTTTTCTGGACTAAAGTTTTTCCAGTGTCTTTGAGTAATGCGATACAAAAGTGTTTAGGTAGACAATTTTGTAATTGTTGTGAGGACGTTCCTTTATTAAAATTAAGTTTTTTAGCACAGTAACATTTTCTAGATAAATTTCACTTACAAGACATTGTTTGAGAAATAAAAGTTGTTGTTCAAGCTTTGCAATCTTGACAATGCAAATTTCGGCTTTCCGAAAAGTTTGGATCATTGCTCCTCCAAAACAATGAAATAAGTGTTAAATAAAAGATAGCACCATTCTGATTGTGTGTAATGTAGTTGAAGGAAATGGTGTAGATTTTATTTCAAACCGACATGTTTCGGACTAATTCCTTAGTCCCTCTTCAAGGTTATTTTACATTTGTTAGGATCGCAGAAACCAATTTAAATAAATTAAAGAATATAATTTTAAATTGATTAGTAAAAATATATTTTAATTTTAAATTGACTAGTAAAATATTTATAATTTAAATCAGGCTATTTTAAGCCCTCCAAACAAATGTTAACGGCGCTCACCGGGAGAAGGATAAAACAGCACACAGAAAAATAAAACAAAATAAAATAAAACAAAAAATTCACAAAAAATTTGAAAGAAATACAAATCAAGCCTACTTATCGAATGTTTTCATTAGATGTTGTGAGCTTATTCACAAAAGTTCCGTCAGACGAAGCTGTAGAAGCAGTGATGAAGCTCATTGATTCTGATGAAAATCTAAGCGAACGAACTACTCTTACACCAGCAGCTATTCGAAGACTTTTAAGATTTTGCTGCTCACAGACCTATTTCCTTTTTGACACAGAAGTTTACCACCAGCATTCCGGCCTACCAATAGGAAATAAACTCTCACCATTATTAGCAAATTTATTTCTGTTTCAAATAGAAGGGCAAATCAAATCAAACCTCTTTTCTCTTAAAAAACCACTTCCTTTTATATACTACAGATACATGGACGACATATTTCTAGTTTGGGCTCATAGTAAACAAAAGTTTAAACAATTTTTTGATTACAGTAATAGTTTTCATCCAAATATAAAATTTACAATAGAAAAAAAAACGAAAATGCAATATTACCCTTTCTGGATGTAAAAATTCATCGACAAGACAACAATTTCCTTTTTTCAGTGCACCGAAAAGACAACCACTCAGAAAATTATTTAAATTTCAAATCAAACAATTCCATGACTACTAAAACGGGTTTAATTAGAACTATGACCTTAAGAGCATTAGGAATATCATCCTCACAATATATTAACATGGAAATAAAACAAGTTAAGGTGGAACGATACAGTTAGGATACCCTGTCGTTTTTTGTACATAACTCGTGACGTACCTGACGGACAGAAGCAAACTATATGTTGGAAGAAAGGGTATTTTTTCCGGTGATTTCGGTATCATTAACATTTTTGGTGGACTATTTCACGCCGAGATATGCTTCGTTGAAAAAAGGCATTTTAAAACAGTTTTTCCCAATTTAACAGAACCAGAGTTAATATTATGTAATAAAAATTTAACTCAAGTTAGATACACCAAATGTACATGCCCACAAAAATTTTCAGCGAAATCCCTACTATTGAAGTTTTTTAATTTCGTTTTATTGTTAAAATTGTTGACATAAAAAATAAAAAGAAGTGATAGTAGAGATTTCGTTAAAAACTTAAAAACTGGCTTAGAATTATGGTTTAACTGCTGTGTTAAAAATTGGGAACAAACTAATTTCTATCAAATGACTAAACTTTCATTATATTTTTTAATTTGACGTCGGGAAACTACATTTAGAAACGTTTGTTTAAAAGGCCCTTTTAAGCAAGAACCTCAGACGGAGCAGTAGCCGAGTGGTTAGAGCGTCGAACTTGGAAGCTCTGGCTCCAGGAGCTCTTGGTTCGAGTCCCCCTGGGCAATATTTTTAACCTCAAAAAATGTTTTTTTTTAATTTTTAACTTTTTAATTAAAAAAGTGTTCATTATTCAATACTGTATTCAACCCCGAGTACGTGTTTTGAGGTGGTTTTCAGGTAAAACCACTATATAGTCAGAATGCCCCCCAAAGGAGGGGGTCGCAACCCTCCTAGTGCCCCCCGGGGGGTCTAATTGAAAAATAGAGGTCGGATTCGTCATCAGGACTTCCGAAAACCCCCGGGTACCTGTTTTGGGGAAAATTGATGAAATTTTTGCAACTGTATCGTTCTACCTAAGAAAATATTTTTAAATTTTAATTACCCACAACGAATCATAAACAACATTATTCATAAAACTACACAACAATTTTAAAAAGAAACATTACAAAAATCCCAACTTTAACAAATAAGCAACAATCCACACCAAGCTGCAACTCAATCAACCTCAGATAATTCCTTACACTCCCAAAAAATTTCCTTAAAAACAATTTCATCATTTTCATTTTCATCTGAAGACTATACAGTACAACAAAATCAAAAATTATTTCTCTTTATTCCTTACTATCCAACACTACCAAAAAGATTTTACCGAATTTGCAGAGACTTTAATATTTATTTAAGACACTGCTCAGTACCATCACTACGTCTAAAACTTGACAAAGCAAAAACACCACCACCGTTTAATGAAACATCAAATTGTATTTATTCTATTCCCTGCTCATGTGAAGCGTTCATGAACGCGAAAAATACAGTTTTCAACGTAAGTTTAAAGAAGCTATTTTTACAAAAGCGTTTGCAAAGTCAATTAATCAATCTTTTACAGTTTCTGACAACTATGCTCTTCTAATTTTAGCAATGCAGAAAAGGCTTGGTAATATTTAACTAAGTGTTTTAGTCTTTTTAAGGTAGAACACTACAGTTCCAAAAATTTCTTTGATTTTTCCAAAAACAACCAATCGGGGGTTTTCGGGGGTCCTGATTACGAATCCGAACTTCGTTTTTTGATTTGACCCCCGAGGGGGCGCTAGGGGGGGGGGTTGCGACCCCCCCTAGGGGGGACACTCTGACTCTACCCCGGTGTTACTTCAAAACCACCTCAAAGCACGTACTCGGGGTTGAATACAGTATAGAATAATGTACACTTTTTTTAATTAAAAAGTTAAAATTAAAAAAAAACATTTTTTGGTGTTAAAAAGTTTTACGTTTACAGTTTTTTGTTTGCGAATTCTCCGATTATAATCATGTGAAATAATCTACATTATTGCATAGAAAAATCTTCAGGTAGATTATTTCACAAACTACCTGAGCGTAAATTAATATATGAACTTAAAATTTTTTTCATTTTATATAATTTTGGTGAAAATGCTTCAATAGCACACGGGTTTAGCCCTTATTAGCTTAAATTTAATAAAACATTTGTTAAAGTTAGTTCCATTTTAATACTTTTCAAAATTTTGTTAGCTAAATATAAGCAAACAACAATTTAAATAAAATGATCTTCAGTTTTTAATAATGTTTAGGCGCCCAACTTTTGTTGGTATTGCAGGCTGGAACTAAACGTTGCTTATTTTTGTTCAAATTTTTTGGATAAATCTCGCAGTTGTTACCAATTACAAAAATGGTAGCTTGGAATACAAATTAAGCTTAAATACTTTTATGTGTCATGGACATTACCAAATTTTGATTTTAAAAAAATGCATTATAAATTTATTATAAATTAAATTACAATAAAACAAAAGAGGAACAGTGCAGTATTTTTTAATTTTAACACGTTGGAAAAGTTTTCATAATTGGTAACCACAAACTGTTACAATGTTTTTGTCGGCAGCAAAATACTTACGGTTCCTATGACCCCGTTTTGAAGAGAAAAAAACCAAAAAAGGTTTATTTTCAGAAATCTAAATTTTGCTTTCAAAAATACCACTTACTGCACACGTCAACTCAAACTTTTTTTTTGACTTTTAAAAATTAAAAAAAAAATAATTGTTGTTATTAAATAGTTTCAAGAACAACGCAAACTCTGTTAAAGGGCTGCTTTATCTAAAACAGCAAACAGCCTAGTTTTAGCTGTCTGCTTAACAATGAATTACCTGCTAAATTATTGATACTTTAATTTAACGTCACATAAAACTATGGAGCTTCGGTTAGCCGAGTGATAAGCTTAGCTTGCTTTTAAAGAATTTGATTTTAACACGTTGGTATGGTCGAATATGCGTCACGCTTTAAAAAATCCACAATATTTAAATCTAAGATAACGACGGAAACACTTGGCAACCTATTTATTCTGTGTAATAATAAAGTGGAAGGTCACTTACGACAAAACTTGCACTTTAAAAAATTTTAACTCACTATCGGCGAGATCGATCTATACAAAAGTCATACATGATATGTCATATATCATATAAAAATTAGAGTCGTAGATAAGTGCTTAGAGCGGTTAGAAAATTTTGGGAACTTATTGGTTAATTAAACCTAGCCGACCTCGATGGTTTGCAGTATTCCATCGATTTTTTAACAATAAAACTGTTTAAAATTTTCAGCAAAAATAATTTAGTATTAAAAATTAAATACTATATTTTAAGAATTATTTATCAGATTATTTAATTTGGAACAAAAATTCAATTTTTTATAGGGCTAAATTTGACTAATTTTTGTTTATTTTGTAAAAAAGTGGAAATAAAAAAAGCGTTCTTATTCGTTTTTTTAAACGTCATAACTGCTCAATTTTAGTTGTTCCGTCCTTGTCTATCATACAAACTTAGGAGATCGGCCAGATAATTCAACCATAGGATAGAGCCGTAAAAATTGAAACTTTCAGACGAAAGTAAAAAAAAATCGGTTTGGGATTACTACATACGTTCAGACTTTGGTTCGCGATTTTAAACTTTTGGATAATATTTTTTTTTATTTTCGCTCCAAGCTCCTGCTCCGAATCTCACAAATCTGTCATATAAGTGTGTATTAATATTGATTGGAATTTCAGTTTTCAGAGCTCTGAAGCACCTTGAAGAACACAAAGTTTCTAAAATTTGCCATTTCATAGATATTTAGCAATGTTTCGTTCACAAATATGCTCTTGAAAGCTAGGGATTTCAAGCGAACTGTGCTTCACAACAGTTAAAAATTTAAACTACTGGTATATAATATAAATCAAATTCGTAATAGCGGATGAATTTTGATGAAGCTTCGTGGAAAAATTTTTTATAGTCAAAAACTAAAATTTTAAATTTCGTTAAATTCCGAAAAATATTAAGGGAATAGGGTTTTTTCGGCTATACGAAAAAAATTCAAATATATTTTTTATTTCGTCTGTGGTCGGCTCGAAAAAAACGGAAAATTGAACAATAATATAATAATAATGCTTTTTAAATTTATAATAATGCTTTTAATAGGTGTGGTCGTCAAAACATAACATATGCTGACCGACTGAAAGTTTGTAATTTAGACAGCCTTGAAAATCGTAAAATTAAAAATGATTTGGTCCTTTGTTACAAGATTTTAAGGGGTCTGGTTGATGTAAATGTGAATGAGTTTTTTTTTACTTTTGACACTGAATCTATAACTCGAAACAATGGTTGGAAGTTAAAATTAACTGAAAAATATAAAATAAACGCAAGAAAATTCTTTTTTTCTAATAGGGTTGTTGGGTTATGGAACTGTCTTGACAAAAAAATAGTTGAATGTAATAATGTAGCATTGTTTCAAAAAAACTTGATAACGTCAAACTTACTGAGATATCCCCTATCTATATTTAAAAAATGACATATAACTTTAATGTTAACAAAGTAAATACTTGTACCTGCACTATATTGTGTAAATTTTGACCATCTGGATTTGTATATTTTTCGAACTTAATAACGTTTACTTATAAACCTGGAAGATAAATTTGTTGTATGTATTCTAAAATTGACATGTTTTCTTTTGATTTATTGCTTTTTTTAATTCACTGCTAGTGTACCTTATAAATAAATGTATGATGTACCTTGTGAATAAATAAATAATAACGTATTAATAACGTATTAAACAATAACGTTAAATTGAAAACGATGTAAAAATAAACTATTTTAAACTCGAATGCCACCAGGAAGCGTCATTACTTAAACACTTAATGTTGTTGAATTAATGCCAGCAGTTCATTTTAAATCCATTTACAAATACTTGAAATGGTTAAAATAAAAAAATAAAAATGTACCAATTTATATCTGAAAACGTCATTTATTGTGCAGAAAAATATTAGGAAATCATTAAAAAATTACTTTCTGTTATAATTCTCACTTTAGTTTAAAACGGAAGCAACAACAGTGGTAGATTTTAAAAGTCTTTCACCCAAAAATATCAAACACTGTAGCTGACTTTTTTTCGGAAAAACAGTTTTATTCATTTATTGGGGTCCTTTTCGTTTCAGTCCCGCTTCGTTTCAGTCCTGGAAAATAATCGCCGCGAGCTTCGTTTCAGTCCTGCTTCGTTTAAGTCCCGCTCATTTCAGTCCTGGAAAAAACGCTGCGAGCTTCATTTCAGTCCTGACCAAAAATCTGATCAAAATCTAGTGTCATATCGCAAATCATTTTGCCAAATATTTGCTTTTATATAAAGCTTTGTACTACAATTATATAAGCATATTTGATTCTTTTTGCATTGATTTAAGAATTTTAGGATTTTTTAAAATTTATTATTACACTATTTTTAGTTTTTTGGCCCGTTTAGTTTATTGTAATTAAAAGAGCACTATCACAAATCATTTTTCTAATGTCCTGAATGGACTACTCTTTTAATAGAAAATCTTAATCTTAATCTACCCAAATTAAATATTTTGGTTTTTTAATCCAAATCTACAATATTTATAAATTTTAGTTTGTATGAATAAACAAAAACAAGAAGCTTTTTATAATCTTTTTTGGACACATTAATTAGATTTAATTCAAAAATTTTTTTTTTAAATCCGCCAATTATTTATTAAATACGTGTTACGCAATACCTAAGCCCGCTTTTTAATTATGCAAATATTTTGCTAAAAAGATTGCACGCGGGAATATGATACAAGTTGATGAACGTATTTTCCGCCAGGGGCCTGTTTCATAAAATATTGGTAAATTTTACAAGTTTGTAAAATGGAGAAAAATACAAGTTTTTAAAATTACTGACTTGTAAATTTTTAAACAAATAAAAAGATGTTTTTATATGTGTTTTTTATATAGATTTTTTAATATATAATTTAATATTAGTAATATAAATAATAATATATTTAATTTTTATATAGATTTTTTATATTTTTTTATATATAGATTTTTTAATATACCTCCACAAACCAACAAAAAAAATAATTAAAATTTACAATGGTATTTTTACTTGTATTTTTTACTTGTATTTATCACTTGTATTTTCACGTGTATTCAAGTTTTTTACAAACTTGTAAAAAAATCAAGTGAAATAGTAAAGTAAATTTTAAACTACTCGGAGTAGGGTAAATTTTTCTTTTGAGAACTTGTGAAAAATTACAAGTGGCCAAAGTTTAAAACTGGAATAACTTTAAACACACAACAGATACGTACATGAAATTTTAAATAGTTTGCACATGGCATATAATCTTTTTTCATTTCAAATTTCAACGCAAATGATTCAGAATAAAAAAAAGTTATTGATAGACTTGTAATTTACGAAGACCAGTATTTTATTAAACAGGCCCCAGGAATGAAACGAAGCGTGACTGAAACAAAGTTCGCGGGGATTTTTTCGGCACTGAAACGAAGCGGGACTGAAAAGTACCAGATTCCATTTATTGTTGTTCAGATTTAAATCAAAATTCCTAATTTAAGTTTTTTGCTACCCAGACTTATTTTCTACAACATTAAAATTATTAAGATCTGTCTGTTGTTGTATATGACTAACTGACTACTAACTAAATTTTTGATCCATGCAATTAAGATTTCTAAAATGCGTTCGCAACTTTCCTGACTTAGGGTATATGACTTAATTTCGGCCAGGCCCTAATTTCCGCCACCAATTTAGGGTGTTTGAAAATTGGCTTATTTTTAAAACACAAAAGAACTAGCACAAAAGTAACTGGATGAATGTTGAATAAAGTGTTTTTGCAAAATTTTTTTATTTAAGTTATTCTGCATTATCAACATTTTCATAAAAAAACTGAATTTTTTGTGATTTTCTGGTTTTTTGCTTTGTGTTTAAACTGCATCACATTTAGAACGAAGCACTATATAAGCTTAAAATAATTTCTATTTAAGGCTTAAAATTGTTAATTTTCATGTTTTGATATTTTCTTCAAAATCACTTTGCAATGTGTTTAACTAATTGCGCGTTTTATGATTCCGTTAATTTCGGCCACATTAAAATTCACGTAAAAGAACCTGTTTAATACGATTTGCACCATCAATTGTACCTGTGGGGTTACATAACACATAATTTACTAGGTTTTATTAAATTATGATTAGACCGGAAGGAATTTTTGAAAAATAATACAGAAACACATTAAAAAAGTCAGGTTATTTTCTTGGCGGAGGAATCAATTCATATGGTGAATACAGTAAATATAATTG